>JAPQRQ010000027.1:18921240-18937900 GCA_037367365.1 Apogon talboti
AAAACAAAAACAAAAACAAATAATGAGCTGTTTACAGCCACTGGCCACTTTATTAGGCACATCTGTTTAGCTGCACAATATTGCAAATATTTAAAAATATCTAATAAACAATGTCGGTATGTAGACATAGTTAAGACGACCAGCTGAAGTTGGAAGCAGACATCAGAAAAGGGAAGAAACTTGATTTAGAATGACTTTGGATGGGGAGTGGTTGCAGATTGGACAGACTGGTTTGAAGTCATAGAAAGGCAAGAGTAACTCAAATAACAAATGGACATGACGAGGTATTTGAATGACGGTGCATCATGTTGATTCTTGAAACAGATAGACTACAGTGGCGATATATGCACTCACTGGCCACTTTATTAGGTACAACCAGTGATAGCAACGTGTAGCTATCTAATAAAGTGGCCAGTGAGTGCACACCTTTTTTTTTCAATAAAAAACGTGCAAAAGTGAGAATAAAAAGCACAAAACACTGAATAAAATAAGAAATAAGGAGCCTCTGCAAGAATTATCTTTAATACCTGATCAAACTCTACAAAACTAAGCACCCAACTAATTGCCTGCATCAAAAGACTTCTGTTATTTTACAAGAGCACTGCTACAGTAAAATGTACGCTAACGGCGAGCAATCAGTAATGATTTTTTTATGGGGCACATTCCTCTGCGAAAGGAATGCCAACTGAGTGACCTGAAAAAGACGAGCGGAGCAGCAGTCGGTTGGTGAGCCGCACCGCAGTAGCCAATCAGGACTGGAGACTGTCCATCTGCTGGTTCTACTTTTGCAGCCACTCCTGTAAGACCGCGCTCTAATGACTGTTTGCTTTGCATTGCTGCAAGAGCGATGACCCCGTCAATCAACAGAGAGAAGTGTAGCATTGCTGATAATGCACCGAGGTGTACAGTTGTGGAATTTAATAACTCAGGTTATTAAGGGCTAGACCAATAAACGCTCCATTATGATAACGATTAGATGGAAAAGGGGGTGGCATTTAGACAGTGACATCTGAAAAAGATAAGTTAATAATAAGCCACAGTTGCTCCTATCTGTCTTGCTTGTGCTTTTTGGAAATGGAATGTATAGCTCACAGGTTTTTACAAAAGCAAAATATTGATGGGCAAAGAGCAAAACCTCCTAACTTTTTTGAGAAAAAGTATCATGTTTTTAAAAAGTAATATATTCCAAAAACAATGTATTATTTATTGGATTTCATTACCAAGAAAACAGCAAGTTTTTACTTTTAATTTTATCAACAAAATGTATTTTTCAGATAGGAGGTTTTGTTTTTCAACCACTGATATATTTATTAGCGGTGTATCTTTGCAATGCATTACAATACATGGTCAGGTTCTGAATTAACATGCATTTTTGTTATTATATTATTTTAGTTCTCCACACACAGTTTTTTTTTCTTCATCTGTCCTGAGTGCATGCCCTTTGCATTCGTCATGAGTGAAAAAATCCAGTCTGACACCACAGTAGGGCTCCATCAAACAACCTTTGGTGCATAGATTCTGATAAACAGTGCTCCTTTACATGAACTTCAGACAGCGTTTGGTCTCCACCGCCTCTGATGAAATGGTTCAGTCAGACCTTGCATTCCTTAAAGGGGTGAGTCAGATACGGAAGTGTAGATTTCTCCTCAGTCTCTCCTCACTCATTACAGTCAGTTGCAATCTGCAGATTAAGAGAAAACTTGACGGAGCAGAATCATTATTTTCTTATTAATTAAAACAACACCAACAAAAAATATATATATATATTAAGAAAAACAGCAGATTGTAAAATTATACAGCCTTCATCATGTCTTTCAGTATCAGGAAATGTTTGTGTAGGAAGTAAATGCTTTTGAGTTTTCTGCTGAACATCAATTTGGGTTTTCTCCACATTTGGTGCTAACACAAGTTGTGTTTTCTTAGAGTATAATTAACATGTCAGCAAAAGGGCAAAGTCATTAATCAATGGTGTTATGTAAACCTTAGAAATCACTAACATTGTAGAGTAAATAAACATATAATTTTGTGGACAGCTAATAGCACCAACTGTAAATTTAATCCCTGATAACATTATAAAGTAAAATGTAGGGAGTGGCACAATGAGAGGTTTGTTTATACTGTAGAAGTAGTAATTAATATCCAAATAATAATAAAATCTGCTGCCTCTGATTGTTATATCCATGTGGGATTAAATTAGTTCTCTGATTTCAGAAGAAAAATATACCTAAATATAATTGTTACGCTGTTCTGCGTTAAAATATAAATCATAAAAAGTTAATTCCTCTGTTAAAATTAACAAACCCATTCGACAAGCTGGATGTATACTCGGTCTTCATCCTCACCGCAGCGCTCAGACAATAATTACAGCCTTTTCGTGTTTCATGTGTTTTACATTTCCCCTTTCAGATGGCAGAGCAATGGGCCATTCCTCCACAAGTCCCACAGAATTTATGCAAGTGTGGTTTGGAGGCTTAAGCTGTTATCTGAGGAACAGACAATAGAGAAAAAAAAAAAAAAAACCCTAAAGAGGCATGTCCTGAAGGCAACAACTGCAGCGTCTGCCAAACCAAACAAGTGTCAATAAAGACAAACACCATTTCACAGTTAGTGGAGGAAACTGAGCACATGCTTTGGTAAGTCAAATATTTGCGATGCTCAGATGATAGTTCGGTGATGCACTGTAACTACACATGAGCACAAGGTTTATTTATTTATTTGCTTTTGTAACATCAACAGAATGGACCTACAGGCATTTTTCCCCTCTGCTGAGCCTTCAAGTCCAACCCAGCGTTTACAGTAGTTACAAGATTGGTGTGCCGAGGATATACTGTGGCTTCCCTTGTGGCAACGCTCTCATTTAGACCCATGTTTTTAGAGGAAAATAAAATTTGCCCCTGTATTTTTACTCTGCGCTCATTTAATCCGCTGACGGTTTCCTGCCGCAAATCCTTCCCGTCACACATCATGTTTTAGAAAAAAAAAAAAGCTAATTTCCACTGGAGGACAGTCTTTGCAGTTATGCTGCATGTGACTCAATGCAGATCCTATTACATAGACGCTGTAATTAAACTTGTGCTGTGAACGTACACACCCTTCCACATACCGGCCTCTTAAAGTAGGCGCAGTTACATTCTTCACCTGTCACTTTTGATTGTCAGGGGAAAGCACCGAGATTCATCACCTCCACAGGGAAACAATATAGTTGTGCAAGGTGCTGAACTGGTTGATCATTTGCAGCGATGAATGAAATGAAACCTCAGACCGTATACGCGTACGTTGAGGAAAAAAGCAATGAAGGGCAAATGTACACAGACACACTTATTTAATAATTAAGCATTTTGTCTCTTGATTTTCAACCTCCAGACAGTGAAGGCATCGAGCCAACAATCTCAGACACAGACAATATTGGCCTGCTGGCTCAGCTAATACTCTACAATGAAGCATTCTCAGTCATGAGTGATTCATAATGAGGCTGTTTAATGTGTGGAGCATATTTCATATAAACAACCTCCACTTTATACATAATCAGTTTAGTGTAAACTTGGCCTGATCCTTTGTAACCTGTTAAATGTAAACCAAAAATATACTCTTTAATGATTTTTCATTTTCAATTCAACATGAATGTAAAATAAAGAGCATTATTTCTCTACTCATATATTATCAGAGATAGTGCAGCCTGTTTTGCTTGTGTGGCACAAGATTACATTTACAGAGAGAGACACAAACTTATCATTCTGAGGCCTTGATTTGATACAGGGGCTGTATCAGTGAAAGTTATAAACAGCACCTGCTCAGACAGACAAACTCACCACAAAGTATCAGACTATATCAGATATTTTATGCACACTGCTGAAGACCAGAAAGAAGCAACAAAAACACAAGAAATGGAGGTTAGTAAAACACACAGAGATGTTACTTTGCCATTTTAAATAATTTAACAAACAGTAGAACCTTCAGAAATTGTAATTATTTTTGCAGTTGTTGATTATTTTGCTTTAGATGCTCATTGTGTGATTGGGGTCAAAGGTCAGATAAAACCTATAACATTCTACTCCGTTATGGTGTGCATGAATGTGTGTCTTTTTGAGACAATCTTTCTGTCTGACCTTTAAAACACAACTATTTCCCATTTCCCCACACACAAAATACACCCTCCCACTCATTTGACCTCTGACAACAGGGGCCCCTGCACTATAGCCTATTGATTCCTTGGCATTGAACTTGAATCTAGGGGCCACATAGACGACAATCAAAGAAGCATTGTCTCTCTTGAAGACAGATTGCAGACCAAACAATACTTGTTCACTTTCCTTTATTTCTCCGTTCATAGAATGAACCACTTATCCTCGGCTGTCTTGGACTTTTTGACCATTCAGTTCATGTGGAATGCATGCATTTCCTGTGCATAGAAGATGTCCTATTTACTCTGACGGATCACCGGATGATAACAATCTTCATACGCCCCTTGGCGTAACCCGATCAGCACTGGTTGCAGGAAGTCAAAGAGGTTCCTCAAATCTACTTACAAAGAAAAGACCAAACAGCACTGACTACAACATAACACCAAACCATGAATTATATTTAACATGCAGGCTTAATATCAGATGCACTGAAAGGGGAGGTTGCACTTATATGTCAGCGACTCGTCAGTTGCTTTTAATTAATTAGGCGTAACTCTCATCGCTCCTGGTCTCAATGTGACAGGCGGAATGACTTTTACTGTATATTGAGAAGACATAATTGCGAAGTTTTTCACCGTAATTGTGGGAAAAAAGCCTCAAGCTCTGTAGAAGCCAATTAAAAATACATTCACTGACTTCTGCTGTTGTAAACATGAGGCATCTGAGTTTCATTACAATGAAGGAATTAAGTAAACAGTAGCCTGAAGAACACTGGTGGATCCACGCTTCATTAAAAAACAATGTTGTTGCAAGTGCTTAATTATCACGGGGCGCCCAATTGGTTTGCCTACTGTAAATATACACATTAATGAATATACTGGCTGATTGGTGTGAGAGCGGAGCCACAAATCACCATGCACATACGTTGTATAAGGCTTTGCATTGAACAGAAGTGGAAAATAACAGTGCTGAAGGTATACATTTACTGTTGGAGAGTTAAAGTAAGCATTCAGTCTATTCAAAATGCAAGTTTGGTATTAATGTGAAGAGTTAAATTAATAACATTTTGCAAACTACAGGCTTTTCTCTACATCAGTTTACTGCTGATACAGTCGCCGCTGACCTTGCATATATTCATAATAGAAAAAGTTACTTTAATCTCCCACACTTCCAGCTGTGAGAGACATTTAATAGCAAAAAAAAAAGAAACATGTACTTTTTGGGTTTATTGAAAGGTTTGTTCACAGTGAGTTGTTGAACTTACTGTAATGGAAAAAACATAAAAATATAAAAGCAAATCATGGATCTTTCCACTAGAGACCTGGGATGTATGATTTCTAGCAGCTATAAGCCCAAAGGAAAAAGAAAGAGAAAGGCATTCAACTGGAACAACAGATTATTTTCCTTTTAGAATTTCCTTGCATTAACTTTACGCCTATTAGAGTTGCATGTACGAACAGATGAGAACTCACATCTAAGAGGCATTGACGGCTCGGTATTACTGTATGACTGATGTGTGAGGTTAATTTGAGTCCTGTAAGTCTTTTCTGATTTTATTCCCCTCCTTTTTTTTTCCTGTTGAACCATATCTTTTGGCTTCACCTTTTGTTCCGCCGCTGTCATTTTCATCCATCACAAGTGTTCCCTTAGGTGATTCGTAGGATTTATTGCACCTGACTCTTGTCCGTGCACAGACAGAAAAAGTAGTGAGCAATGACCATGAAACAGCTTCTGGAATGTGTTCATATTGGCTAAAAGGATCACATTCGCATACCACATCCATGTTTTCAATGTTTGTATTCTCCCTTGTGACAGAATATGAAGATGTTCCAGTACTATCAGCTCTTCTTGTCACATTTTTGTAACAACCTTGTACATCTGCAGCGTTGTTAGTACTGACAGTGTCTCTGTAACAAAACCATTACAGCAAAAAGAGACTGTTTAATAGATTAGACAGTGTGATCCTACTATGCTGTCTTCAGATTGTGAATGGAGAAATTGCTCCTAAACATGTGCTGTAAATCGAGTTTGGGTTAAATAAGGACATTATGTCAAAACTCATCAGTTATTGACTCTCTGTAAAGGATTCAGACAAAACAATCCAATTTCCAGGCACTCGGTAGCATTGATTATATCAAAATGTCATAATAATCCATGGTAGAAAAAAAAAGATTAATGGGTAATTTATGAATACTGATTAACGTGAAGAACAAGGTCACCTCAGACGTATTTGATTTCATGTAGCTTCAATTGATTTGTTGGGGTTTTTTTTCTTAATATGTCTCCCTACAGTGTAAAATAGTGGAGCAGCAGTGATTCGGCCTCTCATATGTCAACCTTTTGCACACTTCCCTGTCCAAATAGCCAATCAGGATCCATTTAAGCAGCGGTGGCCTGGAACAGGAACTGACAGGCCTGGCAGAGGTGTTCTGCGCCACATGTGAGCCATGGAAGTCCTCAGCAGTCCAGCTTGAAATCCATACTGTGGTTTTGCACAGACACTGCTGATTACCACACTGCTGGTGCAGACATGCAGGACAAGGTTGTCAGCTCTAATTGTCTAATGGAAAGAAAATGGAGTCACACCAGTTTTGAAGAATTCTTAGACAGTTTTATTTCCTTTGGTTTTTAATCAAGTGTCTGGTTTGACTTCAATCATCTCCTTTCTATGCTAAAATATTTAGACTTTTGCAACGTTTCTTAATTTCTCCTTCCTTGGTTTAATCGTAGAAATAGGCGCTTAATATTTACAAAAAATAAACCACTTTTGTGTTTAAAGAGTCATTTACAAGCGCCGTGCTAGTGTAGATTAATACACAATAACAAAAACCAGTCCCTTCTGCAAAAGATAAATGCGTACGCTTGGCAACCAGCTCTGTTATTTTGTTCTTCATTATTTTATTTATCCTGTGTAAACTTCAGCCCTTGGACCATGGTTCTGCAGCCAGATCACCTTTCGGGAGGCCTGCAATTTCAGTGTCCTGCCTCCACGCTTGGATTAGTGTGGTTTAAACAAACTGGCTCTGGGCTTTGTGAATCCATTCAGAGCGCAATCATTGTTGAGGGCCCAATCAGACACTTTTAGCTCAAAGTACTATTGCTTCTCTGTTTTTACTGCCTCTGAGGCTAATTGGACACATTTTAAATATACCTGTGTGATGGACCATGTTATATTTTGTTGATAGACTCCCTTTTTTTTTTTTTTTTTGCAATATTGGTAATATTTTCAGCTGTTGTTTACATCCCTTTGATTGAATTTATGTGTTTAATTACTATTCCATGGACTTGGAGGCACTGTCCTGCTACGGCTTCATCACTGAGAATCAGAACTTAAAAGTGCCGTAGAAGAACGTAAGGGTCAACCAACTGGGTAATGTACAAATCTGAAAACAAACACAACAAAAATGTCCAGAGGCTCCCTTGTGTTTACTTTGTGAACTTTGTCTAATTTGTCTTACCAGCTCAGCCACTGAAAGTCCTCATGTTCTGTCAAAACCAAGCAAAATATGATGATTAAATCTGACTTGATTTATCTAGAATTTTGCATATTTTGAAGCTGTGTGCTCTTTCTGTGGCGCCACAGTAACCTGTCTAACATTTAATTAATTTCCTTTTATTACACTTCTTTGCCTCCCTCTGAAAGATAAAGTAAGCCTATGCATACGTCGCGGGTTTTAATTATCACTGAATAGCAATAAAAGGTTCCTGCCAGGAAATCTTGGCCAGTTTTTGGTTTGCTTTGAGTCCAACACAACAGCACCATAAAAACATTATCCATTTACATTCCATTCATTACCACCTCAGGACATTTTCAGACATTTCTGAATGTTGCTCCAAATGTTTGGAAAAGAACGTTCTGAATTTGAGAGTATTTTTACGCCTTGCATGACTTTACTTTATGATGTGGATTCCAAAACTCAGCATATCTTTAATTTTACAGTGAACGTTTTATAACCGTCAGTTCTGAGAGAGTTCACTTAAATGTATCGGGAAAATGTGGAAACATCCATAGGCCTTAAACTAAGGTTTCTGAAGAATGTCTCCTGAATATCCTCCAGGGTCCGAGTTGTTTATCAAAACCAAAAGCATGACTTGTTTTTGCAAACTTACCTCAATCCATCATCCTATAGCAAGTAACTAAATTAGTCTTCTTCCACCATGGGACTTCAAGACAGAGTGTCCCGGCGTCTCTGCGTGCTCAGAGGGGATAAACGTGTTCATGGAGAATGTGTTTGATGCTGCACAGACGTCATGTAAACACACACCATCATCGCATGCAGAAAACATATGACTCAAAGTGTGTTTCTCATACAAGGAAACCATGCAAAATATAATATATTAATGCAACAAACTAATCTATTTTACTTTCTAGTGCTGTATTACTTCCACGAGGGAGGGTCTAGTTTTATTTGTCTTCGTCTGTCTTTCTGCAGGATTATGTAAAAGCTACCAGGCTGAGTTTCGTGAAACTTGATCAAAGGGTAGGACATATTTTGGTGTGGATCCAGAAAAAGGGTGGATCTTGGAATCTTTTTCTAACACCGAGCATGCTTTAGTGGAGTTTTGTGCTTTAGTTTTATATGTCTTTGGCTCCAGCGCTTGTATAAGAGCAAATAAATGAAGTGCTGATAAGTCAGTTTACCTCTGTGCTCCACCCCTTCGGCATATAAAATGTGATTAAAGCATAACGCTGGATTGCATCTGAGAGAATTAAGCCTTGAAAAAGCAGACTAGAAGATAAATATGAAAGACGTCTGATACAGCAGGACCAAGGAGTCGCTCAGAATCCTAACGTAGCACATTTTGTGTTGAACTGTGAGAGAACTTCTTTTTTCTTGCCCACAAATCCTGCGTACTTTATAAATCAAACCGTCAGTGTGAGGACAGGTTGATGACGTCATTCACGGTCAATTTCCAGCAGCCGGCAGGGCTTTGATTGGAGCAGTAAATCTCCTCCTGTTTGTCTGTCCTCCTGAGTGGAAAGGCATCTTAATGGTCAGCCGTCCATATGTTGTTGAATAGTATTTGTCTTTTATTCAACTTTGTGGTGAGTCGCGCATTTGCCAACCCTGGAATTGTATTTCAAGTGCTGGAAGCATTATACATGGCAGCTGACATTTACAAAATATAGATCATTAAAACACTCTAACTTATTTGAAAGAAAAGGATGCTTTAGTTTAACCGTACTATTTAGGTGAATATCCTTAAACATCAGTTATGTCTTAATGCTGTTGGCAACTTATAACACTGATCTTCAGGAGGACACTTGAGGTCACAGTAACATTAATCTGTGTACAGGTGAACTCAGGTGTTTTATGCAGGGAGAAATTAGTGATGAGACACTGCTCTGGCATTTCCTCTTATCAGTGCTCTGTACTGCGCAGGAGATCTTTACTATGGTCTGAGAGTCTAAAGAACAGCAGCAGACTGAGAGCAAAGTCCTTGAGTACTGTACATTGTGGGACAAAGGAGGAGGGGAAGGTAAACTGAATATGAAACCAACACTGCGACATCTAACACTGTGCGTTGCATCAGCTTCATTGATAAAATAAATTGCCCGACGGTATCAGGGGAGTCACACTGACGCCCTCACACAAACCCTGAGCAGAACATAATGAATGTTGAGGACTGTCTCGTCACACAAGTGTACACACAAGGAGTAACATTGCATCCCAACATGCATTTAAATGTTGTCCAAGCTGCCATGCTCAGGGAGTCTATGGACTTAAGTGCTCAGCCAGTAAACAAATCAGGGTTTATTAAATACACACTTGTCACTCCCCACTAGCCATGCATGGGAAAATTTATTTTGACAAACGTAGCCCCACAAGACTTAAGTGTCCCTGGCTGACGCCAACAGATAAATACCTCTGAATTAGGAAATGGATTGAATTTAGCCTAGGTATGCTTTTAGAACATGGATTTCTCCCTATCCTAGAGGCCTATCTAAGGTCAATAAACAGTCAATGAGTGACATATCTAATTGCTTAATCTGATTGTGTTGCCAAAGTTTAAATGTCAGACTACTGTACATTAAGGTTAAGTAGTTATCTAAAAAAGTGTCAGCACATGTTTATTTACCAAAGTGGTAATTAATGTAGGAGAGTGAGTTATAATGGCCACACGGAGAGAAAAGAAAGAAAGAAAGAAAGAAAGAAAGAGAGAAAGAGAGAAAGAAAGAAAAAGAGAAAGAAAGAAAGAAAGACCCACTCTACACATACATACGTACCTGTCTAAACATCCATGTCGCTGAACCATTACATCAAAGTATATAATAGTATATACATATGTAAATATAGCGTGTGCATGCATGCATGTGTGCATTGGTTTGTGTCTGTGCCACATATAATACAGCATGTTCACATGAAAATACATCTGCACCACTGTGAACATGCATCAAAATCCACTTAATCTGAAGAAAAGGTCAGACTCAACAAATAGGAAATCTTTACTCATGTCTGGGCAAAGTTGCATATACATCACATTCATGTGACACTTTGCATACATTTACTATAAGTGAGGTCAGGAGACTGAAAATATTGTGCCATTAAGTGCTTGTCGGTTGCCAGGACTTTCAGGCCACACAGAGGGAGTCCTCTTTCATACAGCCATCTGCCTGAACATTGTAATACAGCAGGGCTGCAGTTGTACAAGTGAGTTGTCCAAAGTGCCAACCAGCAGCGGGTGACTGGCAATGGAAAAAACAATAACTGTGTGTTTGGGTGTGTGTGTGGTAAAAAAAAAAAAAGAAAAAGTTTTTGAGCAAGAAGGAATAAAAGTGTGTTGGGCTGAAATTCGTGCTTGTTGTAACTGCTTTCTCTATATTTTGTTCTCTCTGCCAGAAGAATTCCTCCCAAAGGGGCCGCTGGAAATGACAATGTAACGGAGTAAGGAGAATTCTTTACTCAGCAATATCTTAGGCTGTTACCATCACTCCAGCAAAGCAGAACATTATGTGTTAGACCACAGAGCGTGGTGAACAGCAGTGAAAGCTTCCAGACCCAGAGGAGACCTTGCCTGTTACCCTCAAACCCACACACAGGTCTAGCTGTGTAAGGTACCAGAGGTATCATGGCCTTTGAGGCTAGACAAAACATGGTGAAAAGGTGGGAATGATAATAATAAGCACAGTGTATTTCATTTACTTTGCATTACTTTGGCAGTTTTGATAAATTGATATTAAACTTCTCTGCTCATGTTACAGATCCTGTGTTTTAACGGTACTTGCTGGCCTTTGTCACAGCTGACAAAGTTATGAAAAAAAGTCCAAAGAAAAAATGTTTGCATTCCCTTAACTTTTGCTCTGGTAACTAATGCCATATGGTCAGTGTCACATGTAATCTTTATTACTGGTCCACAGAAAGCAGCCAGGTAGGTGGACAGTCTGACAAAAGTCAGACTGAGAAATAAAAGAGTGAGCACCCCTGCACAATTACATAATGTATTCACATTTAAAGCTATTTACATTTAAAACAGGCCCAGCCACTCCTCATGTAAATCAAACAACAAGAAAGGCCATTTCGTGTGTGTGTGTGCACGTGCGTGGATGTGTGTGTATGGCGATGTTTGTGTGCTTTTGATTGATAACAATGACTTGACTTTCTGAGCGGAACTCAATAATTAATTAAGGATTCTTTTATATTTTGCCCCCTCTTTGTTTCCTATTGGACTTCTCTCTTTCAATTTTGTCTGCAATCAACTTTTAACATCTCTCTTTTTTCTTCTCTCTTGTGGGCTGAGTCATTACCATAACAACAGAGTCAGGCACAAAAGCCCTGTGGGCATGTGATAGAGCTGTGGGATGGGGGGCACAGTGACTGGAGAAAGAGAGAGAGAAAGAGGGGGAGATGAGAGAGAGAGAGAGAGAGAGAGAGAGGGAGAGAGAGAGAGGCCTGCCCATGCTAATATCTGCAGCTGGGCCTTTGGTTTTGTTCTCTATGCAGCTGGGCTGGATGAGAGAGCCTGGATTCCAACACACCCCCATCAGCATAAATCTTGCCATGCTTGAGGCTGCGAACACTGCAACAATGCCACTTGGTCATTCTATGCCAAGTCGGCTGGGTCTGCACACACACGCATGCACATGGTCACAAATAAATTGTTGTTGTGTGGGGTTGTTTGTAGCTACCAACTGGTTTTTGTTTTTTTTGTCTTGCGGGGTGCATATATTAATCATTTATCATCTGTTTAGACTGAGGCTAAATGAAAGCCCAGACGATGCTAATTATTCCTTTCAGTCCCATCAGCATTGTCTATAGAACACACCAGACAAGCTTGTGTCATGCTCAGGGGTCAAGTCCAAAATTCAATTTGATTATCGCTTGTCACTAAAGCTCCCGTGCCTTCCAGCATATCAAGTTGTCCTTGCCTTGTTGGAAAGATAAGTTTGTTTGGCCGAGAAGTAGAAATAGACACAAACAGATACTACCCGTACCTCAACATTGTGGCAGTTACATGTGCTTCTTAACCTCTGACATATTAAACGCCAGTCCAACGGCGTGGAATGCACCCCGATCGAACTCGGAGAGATTAAAACAAAGCCAAGCTCGCCCACAGTAACAAACTTGTTCCCAAAACATTTGTCCACAGCTTTCAGCCTATCATTAATAACCCCATAAAGAGCTCTTTATGTCTGAGTGGACAGTGTCACTTTTTGGAGTCAACTTTGACGAGATGAATGTGCGTGGTGAGTTTGAATGCTTTGCAGCTGGGTGTGAGCCGGGTGCTGGTGACAGCGGGTACCAGGGCACAAATCCCATGGCAGAAAGGGCATCTTTGTTTGGCCCAGGTGCTCTCTGGATGCACTGCTCTCACATCCTGTGCAGTCTCATTCATTATGCATGAGTCGTACATTTAAAATCATGAGCTTCCTGTCAAAAGCCAGAAAGGGCCGGCCTGGCCAAGTGTGCTTTCTGTGGGCTACAGAAGGAGAATAGAAGCGTTACATTTTCAAGGCATTGAAAGGGACTAAAGCGAAGGCCATTGTAGCCTCGGCAAGCATTATAAAAACACATTACAGCTTTAGCGTTACATGATACAACAAGGTCTCACAAAGCAGACATTGATTTCAGCTCCCTTGATGGACTGACTCCCTTTCACAGTTCCCTACCTCGTGAGCAGACGCTATAGGAAACATATAAAGTGCGTATACATTATGGCATATTCTGTGTTCTCTTCAACCTTTGGTCATAGATATTTGTCATCAGTGGCTGCCACAATGAATGAGAATGAAATGTCCACTCCTCTCCGGAGCCCCTCTGCTCCCATGAGAAGATGTGGCTCAGTAATTACTGGAGGATTACAATAATCTACGTTTGGAAGCGTAACCTCCCCCTAGTCTTTGTGGCTCAGCACGAGATGAATCCAGTACAATTAAGCCATTTTGTTTCACTGCATGACTGTTCATTAGCATTATCTGCACCAGTGGCTTCAGCTCTCAGACTGTGTCCCCTTCAGGTTCTCATCATTGCATCAGTTCCCTTGGTTACAGCTCAGTCTCCCCTAGTCTGGGGTCAGGAGGGTCAACACCTAAGGATGTGATCAGACTACTGATCACAGATGCTCTGCAAGTATCAGAGCCATCTCAGCAGAGGTCTCTCTTACACAGTTCAAGTCATGCCTCAGTCTGCGGGATCATTACAGGAGAAGTCCGAAATAAGTGGCTGATCTTCATGTGGTGCATATTTAGTTGTTTAGTACACTACAGTAGTTAGCTTTGGACCGCCTCTAGTAAAAGGGACCACGACACCAAAAACTGCCATAGCCTGAAGCATCCACGCAGTCGGTGTGACCACGACCTGAGTAAGTGCCTCATGGTGGGCACTGCAGGTGGGGATATTAACCACTGAGGAGACATTTCTGTTGACCGCTCAGGGATGGGGTTGACCCCAGCGCCTCCTCAGGCCTTGAAATGATCATCTGGGCCAGCACAGCACAGCTTGGCTTAAATAGGATTTGGGGAGTGAAACCCCTTTATCAGGGCTTACAAGGATGAGACCATACAGCTCCTTAAGTAGATCCCTGAGTTGTGATCCTGCTGGGAGGAATTCTCATAAAAAACCAAAGACCAAAGGAAACAATAGGCGATTAATTCAGTATTGCATTGTACTGTATAATGAATTGAGTTGTACTTTCAAAGATAACATATTTGGAAAATATTTTCAATTTGTTACCAAACCACGCTTGTTTTTATGTGTTGCAGGGCATAAGACTGTCGAGTTGATGGTTAGTGTTTTAATTTCTGAGTGTTTTGTTTTGATCCCTTTATTTTAGGACTGTTATGAACTGTTTTTGGATTGTGAACTTTTGTTGTATGTTGTATGGACTAATGGACAAGAAGTCTGACAAGGGGGAATAACAACCCAACATACTGTACATAAAGTACACAACAGGCACATAAAATAATCTGCCAAATCCAATAATTTAATGGTTAACTATTTAGCAGAACTGATTCTAGTCCAGTGTCTTTTCATAAACTGATTCTACCAAGACAGCAGCTGCGTAGGCCTTACCAGACCTTGTCCTCAGTCTAGTGGTCAGCATGTCTAATCCTGATTCCTGTCACCCCTGCATCTTAAACCAAATCTTGGGCCAGACACAGAATATTGGCCGGTGATGAAAGGTAGGATATACCACCCACTGGTAGTTGCAGATTTAATCATGAGCCGTTCATACCACAAGCAGCAGCCCAAGCAAATCCTGTTTGTTTATGCTATTAAAAGAAATTGCATGTTGTAGTGCTCTGCGTGGTACTTGGAAAATAATAATTCCAGATAACTTATTCTGGAGTTTAAAACACATGAACACCCACACCCACTCTGTCTTTCCCACACACACAAACATGTGCACACACAAAATAAACTCATAACAAATACCTTTCGGCTCACAGCAGGGTGTGTCTGAATTTGATTGAGCTCCCAGGTTTGACTTTCATTTGCGAACCTGACAGGCTGTCATATTAAATATGTTATTGGTATAGACTGAGATCACCCATTAGTGAAATGGAAAAAATTTGGCAGCGAAGTAGATTCCACTGTGAGGTCAGTGTCTGAGGGTTAGGACCTGTAGCGGCCCGCTGTGGGTCCGTCTGTCCGTCTGTCTGTCTGTCCTCATCCCACTTTTTAAGCCAAAATTTCCCAGGCTCCCATAAGCAAGATATCCAGTCATAAGACCCAAAAATAATGGCATCAGTCACACTTTAATGGATCCTGTATTATTGTGCTCATCCCTCCACCCTGCAGAGCACACGGGTGGGTGGTTGGCTCCGCTACAGTCTTCAGGAGCTGCTACATGTTCCCCTTGTGACCTTTAATGCTGCCCGTAGGCAGACTCAGCATGTCGGCTATTAACCACAGGGCCAGGTCCTGCTGTGTCATGCTACTTACTGGCCTCAATTTAGTCAAATTAGTAACCAATCTTAACTCTTGTCCTTTGAAACGTCCTATAATCACTCTTGGAGCATGGAGAGAGCAGATTTGGCCAGTGCAAGTGACAGTCAGAGGTGACGAGCATATGTATTCTTTCTTTAAGTAAAAGTACAGATATTCCTACTGTCACAAAAGTAGAACTACTGATTCAACCTCTTCAGTCAAACAAGGATTAGAACAAAAGCAAAAAAGCAAGTGAACCTCCCATTATATTAATCTAATAATAAACCATTCTACCTTTAATTAAGATAAAATAAACAATATAATGGAAATTATGATTATCAACTTCAGTACAAAGTGCATTATGATTCCTTTTCACAGTCCCACTTTCATACCTGTTTCATCTTCTTGTGTCTTTTATGCCTTTTACATCTATTTGTGCTTATGATATGTCCCATGATTGGATATGAATGGGAATTATGTTCTGTTTACGGAGAAATAGGTATTGATGTTGCAAAATCATGCAGTGATGCAAAATGAAAATAAAAGATAATTCTTAAAAAAAATGAAAAAGAAGGAAAGAAAATGTTCAATTTAAGTAAATCTCAATTTAAGTCAATATACCTGAAAACTCTTAGGTAGAGCAACAATGTTTGTCCTTTGTCATTAAGTTGCTACTGCCCCCTCAGATCAGACCAGGAGCAAAGACTTTGAGATGTTTTTCACATTCATATATAGTGTTTATATATACACTGTTGTGCATAAAGTTGAAATAAAATATTTTTACGTCTTACCATTAAATGACTGTGATAATGCGATTTATTCTTGATAAAGTGTAACAGGATCTTAGTATGTAATCATTGCTCCTGGTCAAAGGTGATTACTGATGTGTATAAATAGGAATAAAAAGAGGAATGTGTCTAAAATTGATATTATTAAAATTTTATGGGCAACAGTGTATATAGAATATATTCAAGTAGAAATAAAAGACAGCTTAATTATACAACAGACAATAGATCTATCTGTGAAAATGTAAGTTTGTGCAAGTTCTGACATGCAAATATAATACTAATTAATATCATCACTTCATGTTCTGGTCTCTGTGTCAGCCCTGCGATGAACTGGCGACTTGTCCAGGGTGTACCCCGCCTTCGCCCTAAGTAGCTGGGATAG
>JAPQRQ010000027.1:18943629-18953691 GCA_037367365.1 Apogon talboti
GGGGGGGGTGTCAAGCTGTAGTGAGGAAGGTTTACTATAAATGCTCAGTCAAATTGTTAACCATCCAAAATCCATAGAGGTGGTTCTAACAGTGAGTACATGTACACACACATTAATGTTCCACAAATCTGACTATATTCTGAATGTGACAGGTGCCATGTAAACAATGTATTACACATGGATATTCCGATCTAGGCCCGAAGCATTTTCCAGTTAAGACATGTGGAATATGCTAATATTGTTCCAGTTTTATGAGGACTCTTTGGACATGTATACAGCACATTCGGAAAATGAATCTAATTTGCACGTTTTACAGCAGGTTTGCGACACATGGTCCTTGTTTAAGGTCAGCTGGAGTAAAGGCAAAGATCCTCTCTGGTTGAGATGGATGCTCCAGAGAAAAGTCCAGTTTCTGGTCAGACAAAAAAAAAAACAACACATACTTCAAAAATTATGTCAGAGGATATGAAGTGGTTTATAGATATGAGTAAATATAAAGTAAAAAATGCAATATAAAAACCAACCTCTCTCTAGTGACATGTTCACACAGTGGAATTTCTACCACCAGTGGGAAAACATAAATTTTAATGGGGAAGTAAAAAGGAATATTAGAGAAATTTTCATTTTCATTGGCCTTGTAAAGAGCTTATTCAGAATATTGTCATTTTCAGAGTGAGGGAAAAACTGTAAATTAGTATACATGTAAATATAGTCAATAATTAGCAATTATGTTTGTCTTAATGCGATTTTCCCCATTTGCAATGTTTGTTGACAGAAGAACCTCCGCTGTTGAGGTTTAGTAATCAGTATCGACTGAGTACACTCCAGATTGATGAGCGTCGATCACACCCTGGAGTCAGTGGAAGTGGATTTAGAGACACGCATCATGACCCAAGAAAAGTAGTACATGGGCTTGTAAGAGGAAATCATCATTTGGAGTGAAATAAGGTGACCAAGGGGACATATCCTCAAAAGTAGCACTCTAAAATTAAGGACAAAACAATGTGTCAACCTGTGATTGATCAGTCTGGGGTGTTTTGTCAAAATTCAGCCGTCTTCGCAGTCCCACCCCCAGGCACTTCCTATAATCAAAGGCCATGCCCACCCATGGCTAATTAGACATTAAGGAAACGTCAAGGGATCCTGATTTAAAGCAGCCACCCCAGACCTGGGAAAAAAACAAAGGGAGCAGAGTGAGGAAATGGGAGAGATCCAGATCAATATTGAGCGGTACTTTTGTTTGCTAAAATGCCATAGAGGCCGGAATAAATCAGATAGAGGAGGGAGAGGAGGGCCGGCGAATGCGTTCTCACGGCTCCCGGGCATTGCACTGAGAATAGGCACACCTGGCCTAACAAAGAAGGGAGGGATGAGCGTGCACACAGGCATACACACATCCTATCTGACTTCTACTGACATAACATCATATAAACAAGGGCCATTTATAAGCATTTAAGGCCATCTGCACGCTCTTCCTCAGCACTAATAGAGACAAAATAAGAACAGTGAAAGCACATCAGAGAAGAGCACCGAGGATTTATATGTTTTCAGACTCTCTTGTGAAGACTGAGCAGGAACAATAAAAAAAAAGTATTACCAGCCAGTTAAAATTTATTTGCCAGCTGAGATAATGTGTCTGCAACTTCAAGAAGTGCACACACACCTAATATGTGTATTATTAAAGGTACTAAAAACAAACAGGTTACTTGGGCTGCTCAGGACACATTTGGAATTTAATTAAAGAAATATATACAATAAGTTCAATTTCCTAAATAAAAAAAAACAACAGTAGTTTTATTCAAATTGGTACAGAGCCACTAATTAGCTCATTATCTCGCTTATGTGATTATATACAGCATTGGAGAGAGTATGTTTGAAATGGAATAGATTACTCTGTTAATGTAAATGTATTAAATAATATAACTGTTTTCATTGCTCCGTGAAAGTGCAAATGTGCCAATAAGCTTAAACTCTAAATCTTAGTCAAATAATTCATTACAAGTAATTACTTTAGAAACTGGGTAATGATGCTTAAAAGTCCAAACCAATGTAAACAATACAGTAGCACTCTGCACTGATTAAAGTTCATTAAAAGCTGTTCGGTATAACTAGAATGAAGAAATTTCAATTTTGTTGGATTAGTAAATGACATTACATTTTCTCAGTAAGTGTAACAACAGTACTCACCAATGACTAGCGCCAGACTTTCATTAAACATTCTTCAATATAATAAAAATGATATTAAAAAAAAGTTTCTTCTCTCTGTGGTATAGTATAGTATTGTATTGTTATAGTAATTCTATCATTTAATAATGTAACACTATCACACACAACTAATTACTCCTCAACACTGATCATATTATACAATTGTAAGATTCAAAGGTCAAGTTAGTTCATTTAATTCAGGTATTAGATTTATATTCTATAGTTAAAGAATAATACCCATTTGGAATGTGCGTTGTTGGTATATTTGAATTTATATACATACAGTTTTAATGGTGACAGAATCCTTAGAGCCATTATAATAGTAACTGCTGAATCAGCGTCTGTGTTTCCCATACATTTACTCTGTATGGTTTTCTGAATTCTGTTATATGTGGTCATTTTTAATATATAAAGTCATCTTGGAATCGGGAAGCGTGTATGGTATTCTAACATGTGACGTTTGACAGTTAATCCGTCTCCTGTCTGAGGATCTGTCTTCTCATGCTCATCATCACCGACCAAACCCTCACGTTACACATTATTTATATTTCTACAAGCTCCTTTAACACCATGTAACCGTTATGAGTTTAGTGTTCGTGCCAGCTAATCTGTGATGCTAAAGACTGTCTCTCATCACGCGCCGCCACGTGCAGACCAGTAGACGTTCTGTCACTATGAGACTAACAAAGCAATCACTTTCCACAGTTGCAGGGTTTCCTCTCTGATGAAAATGCACGCTTTACCCCTCCCGTCCAAACCGGTCCTCGCTCTGCAGCATCTGCACTGTGGTCCCCCCCCCTCCCCCTGTAAATCATACTGTCACTTCTCACACTCAGCACCTCGGGAGCGTGAGCACCCGAGCTGGTTTCAATTTGAGCCCCGAGCAAAGTTAATAAGTTTGAGATAAATTCAGCTGGCCTAGCTGGAGCTGATTTGGAGCGGTGTACGCTTTCGCCCCCCTGATTAGCCCTGGTCCTAAACTTCATTGGCAAAGCACAAAGAGAGAGTCTGTTTCACCCTGACCCCTAATGCAGTGTGACCCCATGCAAAGGAGCCTGTTATCATTGCTATTTAGAGAGTTCAGGTTACAGGTGAGTCAGGTACTAAAAAGATAATACTGACATGGCGTACGCTCACTGTGGGGAAGACCATCCAAATCAGTAAATCTTCAACTGCAGAAATCAAGCTTAAATCCCAGGTCCGTCCAATTACAGAAATTTCAGAATCCCAGATGATATGTGAAGGAAGAAAAGAAAAGAGAAACTGACGCGCCGGACAATTCTTCATTGTATCGCGAGTGAAATCTATCATACTCATTAAGAGTGGCTTGCCACACATAAGTGCCGATGTCATTTAGTAAAATAAACCTCACACTGGGCTAATATTCATCCACGGTGACCTTTTGGAACTGGCCTGATGTTGGTAAGCACCCGTTTGACCATCATTAACCAGATGGAAATGACTAGAGTCCTGCCGCATGATTGGAGGTTCCCCCCAGTAACCGAACTCAGGGGCCAATTACAGATAATTTAAGACTTAAGCAATTTGGACAGATTTCTGGAAATTACTGTAGAGGTCTTGTTGCCGTCGCCCAACAGAAATGAGAGTGGGATATTTTGACAGGTTTTTACCACAAACCAGCCTCACGGATACACAAAGGCAGAGGTTACATTGTGCCTAATATCCATGTGTTGATTGGGGCTAAAGTCAGGGGGTTAAGCAAGGTCTAGTTCGCCGGGTTCTGAATTTCCACGGAGAAGGTTAAGCAAAACAACAGGCCTCCATCCCACCTGTCCACCAATTACCACTACATAAACATGAAGGTTGGCTGGCTGCATGCACACGCATAAGATAAATTTACCTAGGTGGTCGGACTTCCCCAATAAGGACTCTGACAACTGGAGACAGACTGAAAAATGCTCCGTTTGAGCCAAATACCATAAAACCCCAGAGCAGTGACCGGTCTGGGCATGTTCCGGGATGTCCACTAGTACCATCATTCATCAGGCGGTGAAATGGTGAAATGATTGAATGGTGAAAATAAAAAAAGCAGTATAACTTGAAAAAAAAGCTGCTTTAAGCTACTGTACTGATTCAAGCATTAGTTTGGGCTTTTCTTTCAGTACTCGCTCTCGATCCGGTCCCTTTTCCCTGCTGTCTTTGGCCCCTTTGACCTGGCTGTATTAACAGGTGGATGCACCCGTGTTTGCCGGCCGTCTCTCCGTGTTTGCCCAGGACGGTCAGACAGGAAGCTGGCCAGACTGTGGTCGGCCTGAGCCAGAACTGAATCCTTTCGGCTAGGTGTGAGAAGGCCTCGGTGACATCACTGTTATGGGATAGTCCTGTGACGAAGGAGGAGGAGGAGGAGGAGGAGGCGGCGGAGGAGGAGGAGGAGGAGGAGGAGAGTCACTGCTCATCTATTTCTGGCTCTGCTTATATACAAACCAGGCCACTGCTGTTCAACTGAAGTATTCTCTAAAAAATATAGCTTTCATAAGAGAAAGAAAAGAAACAGAAATATGGCAATTATTATATTTTAACCTCCTGACAACCGGCAATGCCTTTTTGTCCTCTGTAGGGGAGGTTCACAGCTTAACTTAACAAACAAAAAATAAAATCAAAATTAAATTAAAATAAATTAAATTAAATTAAATAACCTGTTGCATCATGCTGTTCCAATGAAGACAATTATTTGATGTGAAAATGCCAACTTTTACTTACCACTTACAGTGGTAGCTCAAAGTTATAACATACAAGACTAAAACTGGCAGCGTAAAACTAATGAAAACACACACAAAAAAAAGAAAAAAAGAACAACAAAGCACTATGGGAATTGTATTCTTGAACAAAGTCCAGCAAATCAGGACTTTCTTCAGTAATTCCTGAAAAACTAACACCAAAATCCCCAAAAACTAAACTAGAAGCCACATTCTCAAAATAAAACTGCGTATAAAACTGACTAGAAGTAAAATAAAATAAAATAAAATAAAAAAGATGGAAGGATTAAATAAAAATTCAAACTAAAAATAAAAGTTCCTTACCAAATTTTCTAAAAAAACAAAAAACAAACCAACAACCCATAAACGTGGACATCACTTGTGAATGGAGCTGAGGTTGTAAAGGACTAATCCTCCGTTCTTCCTGCTGCTGAGCCCAGATGGTTAAGCAACTTGATGTTCTGTGGACCACAAATATCCATAATAGTCAAGTTGAATTACAACTGTGACGGTCATTTACCCGGGGCCACAGGCTTACAGTCTTTATGCGAGTGTGCATGTGTGTGAACAGTTGTGTGTGGTCTTATTCACATCACACATACATGTACATATCCCCTCTACCACTTCATCTAGAGACACAATTAAGAGCTCTGGCCGGAAAGCAGGCCTGAGCGGGTGGACGCTGAGACGAGACAGGCTCGCCGGGCAGTTCCTTTCCCTCCTCGTCTCTGAAGGCTCCTTGGCAAGACGCAGGTGGGCCGAAATGTCAAGGCCAAGCAAAAGTGCAATCTGTCTCAACACAGTTGGCTGACTGTGGACCTGCAGCAGTCCCAACACGTAGCATCTCTGCTTGGTTTGCACTGAGCCATGCATGGTCACAAAGCGGGAAACAGGAAGGCTTGATCAAACCGGCATTTAAGGTGGTCTACACGCAGACCTGCTGAATTCACAGGGCATGGCAGCTGATCATTTTCTCCGCTGTAGGCCAGTTTTTCTCCAAAGCCATTAAAAAATGTGTTGTTCCACTCAAAGCTACCACTAGGACATGAGCTGCATGGTCCATAATTACCACCACCTGCTTTTCATGGCTTCATTTCTGTTTCTTAGGACCACATTTATCGATAACCTTCAGTCTATTTTCAAAATAAACCTCCAGTTAAGCTCTTTAGAGGTACAGTATTTATGTTTTTTTGTGGAGTAAGTGTTACATCTGTTCCCACCAAAACTACAAAATTGCCACCAGTGTCCTCTGTCAAGAAAATGAGACAAATCACCTCTTAAACGTCTATTCCACAGTCTCTGGGGTAAAATGACAGTCCCAGCTACATACAAAGGACTATATTTAGGACAGTGTCTTGTATTGCCTCCAGCACCACATTAACCTCTGACCTCTAACTAGGCACTAAGCTCCCGGTGGTTTACAGCTGGATCAGCTACTCTATGCACTGAGGACTGAGCTCATTTAACCACCGGCTGGTCCCAGTACATGCACCTTTACACCACTCAGGAAAGATTTATATTAAATGCTGATCAGCAACACAATAAAATGCTTATAGATAGTTTTAAAGTTGTTTCAATGTTTAGCTGTAAAGTTTCCATGGCTAATTGGAGCGGTGATGAGCGGCTTTTAGCACCTTCGCTTGCATCATACAGTGAGTTTCAGTCTCGGGTTGTGTTCTCAGAGCAAACAAACAGATTTACAGCCTGGAAAAGTTAAACTCTAGTGTTAATTGACAACGCTGCTTCTCATTGAGTTTTTAAGGGGACTGTCGTCACTGCTTTGATCTGCTGTGACATTAAGTGTTAAGTGTTAGTTAAGACTTCGACGACAAAGTTCAACTTTATTTCAAGGTCTAAAGCAGGGATGTCAAACATGTGGCTCGGGGGCCAAAACCGGCCCACCAAAAGTTCCAATCTGGATGAATGTGCAAAGTGCAAAAATTACACTTAAGATATTCACAATCAAGGGTGTCAAACTCGTTTTAGTTCAGGTTCCACATACAGAACAATGTGATCTCAATGAAAATAACAGCATAATAACCTATAAATAATGACTCCAAATTTTCTTGGTTTAATGTGAAAAACATGATATTACATTACACCTATAAATAATGACAACCCCAATTTTTTTCTCTTTGTTTTAATGCAAAAAATTACATTAAATTATGAAAATATTAACATTTACAAACTATCCTTTAACAATAAAACATGAAAAAACTGAACAAATATGAACAACATGAAGTGTCTTAAGAAAATTAAGTGAAATTTGTTTTGTGCCTTTGTGGGTCCGATCCATAAAGCGCATCTATAAATGATAAGTTGAGACATAATATTGTTAAAATTGCACTTATTTTTCTTAAGAAATTTCATTTTTTTCAGATTATTCACATCATTTTTGTTTGGATAGTTTGTAAATGTACATATTTTCATAATTAATGTTATTTGCACTAAAACAAATAGAAAAAAATTGGAGTTGTCATTATTTACAGGCTATTATGTTATTGTTTTACTGGTCGGGTCCACTGAACATGTGCCCTGAACTAAAATGAGTTGGACACCCCTGGTCCAAACAAAAAAAACCCAAACAAAAAAAAACAATCCAATATAAAATTATAAAATACAGCCTCTAAAAAAATCTAACATATTAAAAAAATATCCTAATTTTGGTTTCTAGTGTTCAACACTCAGGTGACAGGTGTTTGTATTTTCCCTTTCTGAAACCCACAGTAGGTTTGTTTAGGTTTTCACACATGGACATTATCCACCTCTTTGTCCTATATAACAGGAGGAGGGCATCATGAGCGCGCCTCTCATTTCTACGTGGGCAGCCCTGCTCAAACCCAGCTGAGGTCCTGGGTGTAACTTAAGCCTTCTCCTCTATAACCCCAGCTGTAGAATGACACAACTCTTAAAGTAGCTCCTCAGCAGCCATCAAACCCCAAGTGTCTGTTAAAGCTCAGTGACTCCCCCTCACCTCCACCATCCCAACCTTATAAAACCAGGAGCCATAAAACCACCGCTGGACTCATGGTTCCTCTCCATGTGTCCTCTGACCATGCCTGTATAAAGATATCACCGTGCATATAGTACTGAGGGATTTGTGTTATAGGAAAATACAAAAAGATTAGAGTCCATAAAAGTGCTGCAAATCTCCCACAGCAGATTAATTAGGTCGACATGATTTCCAAATGCAGATCGGACAGTCATTTAGGTCACAAACTTAATGTTCCGACAGTCATGTAGTTAACTGGACTGAGTGTGCAGAACATCTAATAATGAAGCAAACAGAGAGAGAGAGAGAGAGAGAGAGAGAGAGAGAGAGAGAGAGAGTGACGGGACCATTTTATGACCGGCTCCTCTTGCCAACACCAGCCTGAGTAAGTGTGCTGAGGAGTTGGATGTCAGACCAAACAGCCCCTCCTAATCATCACGCCACCTCTCTTACTCGCCCCACCCTCCACTCCTTTCCTCTGCCACTAACTACAGCCCTTCCAACTCCTCTCCACGGACCGGACTCAGAAAACAAAGATGGAAAATCTTGGCAGCTGTTGACGTCCATTCATCATATCCCGCTGGCCATAACGGAAAGGTATCAACAGGATCAAACTTTTCTTAGTGACCATGAAAACACAAACATGACTTTAGTTTTAGACAAATCACTTCACAGCAACATCACACAAAAAAACAGCCACAAAACAAACTATGGGTGGCCTTCCAATATATTGCGAGCAGGAAATCTTGGATTTGATTAATCACTATTTATATGACAAATTCACCCTGGTGGTTGTATACAATGAAACTTTATGTTGTGTTTGAAAAGATTTTGCAAACAGCTCGGCAAAGGAAAAGCTATTGGGTTCTGCATCTTATAGAGCTACATGGAAACAATTACTTCCTGGCAAATGTAGCTTTGTTGGCAGATCTCTTCCTGAGAGTGTGTGTCTCTCTGCACATTCGCATGTGTGTAGTTACACTTGAGCACAAAGAGAATAATTGCCACTGAAACGTCACTAGGTTTCATTTGACAAGTGTGCTGTGCATCAGCCAAGCAACATCTGGACGCAACAGGAAAAGTCACTGCCAAGCACATGCATTACAGCTCAAGCCTCTCTCTACATGAGGATGCCTGTAAGGCTGGAAATTAGCTGAGAAAGTAGTGTAAAAGTTACAAAAGCAGGAGAGTCGCGTTGTCTGCCACTCCAGCGCTGAATCTGCGAAATAAAACTTCAGATTAAGAAAGCAGCTGCAAATATAGTAAATGGCATTTGAATGAAGAGAGAGTTGATGGTAAAAGCTGCATAAATACAAATAAATCCACCCCAAAAATAAAGCCAGAGGTTATAGTCACTCCAAGGAAGCATAAAATTCTCATAAAATAAAGTCCTCTAATGCATAAAGATGTAATAAATATCCCTTTCAGTGTTTTTACAGGACATATTAACTTCACAAGTGGCTGCTATGACCACATCTATACAATAATCCTCATCCAGTGGCCTTTCTACGTGCTCCTAAGAAATCAAGCATGGAGGCTGAGGTCAACACTTGGAATTTGTGGTACTAATAAAAAGTGACTATCATTAGACATCCCGAAAAAAGGTTAAAAAAAGAACAGGAAGACATCACTGTAAAAATAGAGATGAAGTAAATACAACCGAGCATACTAATGACTGTAAATTATGGCTATGTAAATAAAACTGATTATGAAACGTCTGAGAAATGATTTCAAGGACAATTGTGTTTAAATGTCAAATTTAACAATGATACCCAAGAAGACAGCGTGGGCGTGTTCCTAAATCCAAGGCTGTTGATGTTAAATCTAATTAGAGACTGCGATCCTAAGCTTCTGGAGTCGTCATTAAATTCGTTTTTTGGATCAGGTTTCAGATCTTGGAAAAAGTGCGCAACATCCATGCTTTTCAAAGTCAGAACTTATTTTGCTTCACCTGGCAGAGTAAAAATACACCTTATGTTTTCTACTGTTTGCAAACACGCAAAAATGCTCAATGAAAATACTAAAAGATGTCCTCGGCTGAACTCTGACCTGGTTAGCGGTGCCACTGAAATGTAGAGTGGAGGGCCTCTTTTCTGCATGTTTAATGAGAGACAGACAAACTGAATCTGAGGCGAGGGGTGGGGGTTT
>JAPQRQ010000027.1:18969352-18983394 GCA_037367365.1 Apogon talboti
ATGATCATGACATTTTAAGTAAAAGTATCGGTATCGGTATCAGCGATACTAGCCCTGTATTTACTTGGTATCGGATCAATACCAAAACTCCCAGTATCGCCCACCCATAAACCCTAACCCTGTATTAATAGTAGTGTATGTGAGAGAGTATAGTTGTGTGTGATAGAGTATAGTTGTACATGTATGAGAATATCATGTTACATGTGAAACCAAGTATGATTTACTGCCTTAAGGGCCTCTCATAGTTTATGACCAGCTGGAATAAAGACAAAGACAGGAGAAACACACCTACTGTTAAACATCATGACAGAGGACATGGACAGGTTTATAGATATGAGCAAATATTGAAAAATCTACTTTTTTTTTCAGAAGGTACAAAAGAGGGAGTCAGGAATGTCTGCCACTGGTGAAAAACTTTGAAGAAACATCCTATTTAACGGGGTCTGCACAGCACATATTAGAGGAATATTTATTTTCATTGGCCATGTAAACAGCTTATTCAGACTATTGTCTTTGCCATAATTAGGGAAAAATCAGGATATTAGTGCACTTGTAAATGTAGTCGATGAGAATTTAACTGTTTCAAAATGTTTTCTATTAGCATTGCTTTACTGCAATCATTGCGTTCATTGCTCAGTGTTTTTCTGGAATTAATATCTCAACGTGGCATCTTTACAAGACTGTTTCATAGAAAATTGGAAGCGCCTCGCATAGTTTTACTCCTCAGACTTACTGGCAAAGCCACTGCGTGCTGTTGTGGCTACGCGTAGGATATCAAGGAGGTGCGAGAGAGTCAGAGCAGCGAATATAAGCTCATCCTTCTGAGGGTGTCAGGGCCTTGATAAGTCCTGTTTAAACTTTAGCCCTTGCAAAATGCCATGTGTCAACAGTTGCCCGTGGCCAGAGCGCTCTGATCTGGTTCTGCAAACATCAGGGCAGCAGATCCATCCCCGTGAGAGGTGGCTGATACTGGGCGGGCGAGGCTATAATGTAATTGCACTCTGATGCTATAACTCAGAATTTTGCACTGCCCACCATAGACATTACTGTCATCTGTATATTCTGCATATTTGACTCTGGACTCACTTTGTTGTGTGAGTGTGTGTGCCTTTATAATTGACTGTTTTCTATACTTGTATTGTCTTTTTATTTGACTGTTTTATACTTATACTTTTTATTCTTGACTATATAATTGATGTGTGTATTAACTTTAGCACCTTACAGAGTGTAAAACCAAGTTTTGTTGCACTGTACAATGAAAATAAACCTTATTCTTATTCTTATTTTTATTCTTATTCTTATTTTTATTTTTATTCTTGTTCTTATTCTTATTCTTATACTTATTCTTATTTTTATTCTCATTATTATACTTATTTTTATTCTTATTCTTATTCTTAAACAAGCCGGAAGGAAAATTCATATGGTTCACCGACAGGATTTTCTCAGTTCTCCATCTTACAGTCTCCTGCCATGTCTAGGGCAGTTGGCACTAGTTGTGGAAAGTCTCAGACAGGTGTAATGTCGGTCGTGAGCGGTTGAAGGCACTTCTGCCTCCATCACTTCTGCCACGATATTTATCACTCACTGAAGCCTTGTAATTCTTCATGTATCACACAGCACTTCTTTAAACTATTCAGTGGTTTTTGCACACTTCTTGAGAGGTATCTAATGTGTCTCAGTGTTACACAGGAAGTCATAATAATAATAATTTAGGTATTTGTGAATTACAAAAATTAATTTGCCTCAAGCACTTAATCAAAAATGCTACAATCTCAACATAATAACAGATCGGATAAAGGATTGTGATCAAATGCTTTACCGAACAATGCGATCGTCATAGAAAACAATGCAAAAATACTAACGCACCTACACACAAATGACACTAAAAGTTTTTTCGTAAAGAGGGGCGGTCTGCTCAAACATTTGCAATGGAATCTGCGAGGTGGAAGACATGATTTGGCAGTTTACCCCCAGTGTTTGCCTCAAAATTTTAACGCCACGGCTCGAAGTCAAGCTGAGAAGTTTCCCAAGATCGGCTCGGCCTGCAGGCGGGCGTTCCATGTAAGCCGCGAGTCTGGACCCACCTCAGAATCCGCGTCCCCCCCTAATCTAAGGTTAGGACCGTCTGCTGGGCTCCTCGAACCCTGTGCAGTCAGCAGTGCGGGGGCGCGAACATGCCCGACCACACCTTTGATGCCTCTGTGTTAGCCATTGCTGGGTTTCCTCCTCTACATGTTGAGACCGGTCGCCCCACAAGCTCTGAAATCTCAAATGGCAGCAGCTCTGTTCACACCTCCTGCAAACACCCTTTGGAATTAGGCTGTAGCATGAGGTTTTTTTTTTTTTTTACTAATAAGCTGCAATTAATGCTACTTTAGGGTTAAGGGATTTAGCCCAAGACTGATGCACTGTGTGACGTGAGCTCACAAGTTACACTTTATCAATGGAAACGGCTCAAGGTTTTCAGTCCAAGTACAGAGAGTCAGGTTACTTTGAAGTGTTATAAAATCAACATAATTATACCTATCAACCGGTGATGAAACAAAAACAACTTACACCTCCTCTGTTGCTGACCGACGTGACCTTTGGAAGAACACCACGTCTAAAGTGTGTATCATCTAATTCGGCGCATGGGGAGCTGACAAGGCAAGACTGCTGCAGAGCTGTAGCCAACCAGTGAGACAAGAATCTGAAATAACATGAACATCTGACAGGAATATTAGCCTGTTTTAATGAAAATGTCAGGGTCAAGACACAAGAATGGACTCAAAGACTTCAGTAAGTTTTGTAATTGGAAACCATGACGCACTGGAGATGGGGGGAGTGCTTATATTTTGCAATGTAAAGCACTGCATGTGAATGTTTACAGTAGTGTGAATAAAAACATCATAAGACAGGAGCTCATCTAATACTATGAGACCTCTATACATATAATAAACCTGTATGCATCAAACCTGCTCACTATATATCCCATTTATTCCATCATTTGCTGCTATTTTTACACAATCTATCATTTAATTATCCTCCTACTGAAGTTTCACTTACTTTCCATGACTCCTCTTCTATTTTTAAGCATCAGCTGATATTTTTAAACACACCTTCATCCAGTAAAGTCGACTACATATTGACTGATTGTTTACTAAATTATACAGTTGTGTTAAAAATAGCAAACGTCCGATCTTTCCATAGCCTGTATGTTTTACAGTCGGATTTGGTTGCAAAAATAGAATACGTGGATTAGTGACTGTACAATCTACACAAAGTGCTCATTGTGCTGCGAAAACAAGTGTTGGAACAAATCCAATGAAGTAGATTTTAGTGTTACAAAAGGTTTGTTTTAGCCACACTCGAAAAGGTTTGACTCCAGTCTGAAAATGTATTATTATTATTATTATTATTATTATTATTATTATTAGTATTAGTTTCTACTTTGTGACATCTCTTCATCTCATTAAAAAGGGTAAAAGAGCACCATGTGTATTGCAACAGAAAGACATTTTACTATTGCAGGACATGAAAAAAAGGAAACTAATTCTGTTAATGTCCAGGTTTGGATGTATCGACAGATCCCGTCCGTGCACTTTTCATTCTACTTTGTTTATAATACTCTTTGTTTTTATTTACTTATATGAGATTAAAATATGGGTTTTAACGTGTATTTTGCTGGATTAAAGTGTTTTGTAAACCCTTTGCTTCAGTTAAACCATTGCAGGGACAGTTGGAGGATATCCTCCTGAGTTTCTGGACTGTTGTCTCCCCCTATTGGTCCGTGCGTTCACTCAGAGCTGTTGCGCGTCACTTCTCCCAGACACAACTGTTTCTGTCCTTAAATTTACTTCTTACATGAGGAGCAACTAGTTTCTCTCAAAAGCAAATGCACCACAGGACGGTTATTTGTCAAACTTGTCAAAGTTGTGCTTTAACAGTCCGGAAATTCAGCAGATTTTTTTTTCTTTTTAATCTTGTAACCACTGATTTAGGAATTATCCCAAAATGTGTTTCATAAAGAAATAGAAATAAAAGAAAGAAAGATACACAAAAACTGACATTTATGCTCAGAAAATGTACATATTCACCTGATACATTTAGTTTTAGAACCCAGAGAAACAACATAAACTGAAGATTTTGATATAGCCTGTTATTTTTATCATTTGCCTATTAAAACCTAAAGTCTACAAGGGCAACTTTTCCAATATTTTCTGTAGAAAATATTTTTTTCCAAGTCAAAATAAGGGAATCAAAACATCAACCTCAATACTATATGTTAACACCTTTTGTAATATTTACACAACGCCATGAAAATGAGGTAACTTTAATATTAAAATAAAAACGAATGTACGTCCATGGATGTGGACGTTGATGTACCGTCATTTTATACATTATTGACACAACAATCAGTGTGGAATCAATTTAGAATATATTATTGTATCATTTTTGTGTAATATTACGCTGCTGTTCATGTCACAGAACGTAAGATGTACTTTTGGATATTAACTTTTTTTTTTTTAAATTGTTTTTAACTTATATTAGAAAAAGTTATTGCATTTTACAGAAACCAGTAGGATAAACTCGTTTTCCTACTTGTGCCTGGTTTTCACTTGTTGACTGAAAGAGTTCTTTGGAGCAGAGTCATATTACGTCTCCGCCTACAGAAAAGTTTCCCCCAATCATTTCCTCGCCGTCAAACATAAATCCAAGGCATCGCCTTCTGGGTCTGTAGACTTCTCAGCCATCCTTCACGCGCACATCGCTCAGTCACATTTCTCTATAAAGTCACAGTTTCTAAGTACAGCATCTAAAAACAGCCACTTGCATTTATTTTTTTTTTTTTGGATTTTTTTTTTTGTGCAAATTGTGGACGAAATTCTGAACAGACGAAGGAGCATCAAAAACTTTATTTTTGTGTTTTTTCCTCATCTATTTTTCTGCGTTTTTAGGAGTCCAGTTTGGCACTCACACTGTGCGCCCTCATAGGCTGTCACTGCAGTCTTTGGGCACAACACTTGGATTTAGAAAGAAGGATTTTCTTCTTCTTTTTTTTTTTTTTTACTACGAGAAGCTGTTCGTTATTTTTTTCGCATGAATCTCCTCGATCCTTACCTGAAGATGACAGAAGAACAGGAGAAGTGTCACTCTGACGCTCCCAGCCCCAGCATGTCTGAGGACTCCGCGGGTTCACCGTGTCCGTCCGGGTCCGGTTCGGACACTGAGAACACCCGGCCGTCCGAAAACCACCTCCTCAGGGGCCCAGACTACAAGAAGGAGACAGAGGAAGAAAAGTTCCCCGTGTGCATTAGAGATGCGGTATCCCAGGTGTTGAAGGGTTACGACTGGACGCTGGTGCCCATGCCAGTGCGCGTCAACGGATCCAGCAAGAACAAACCTCACGTCAAAAGACCCATGAATGCGTTTATGGTCTGGGCTCAGGCTGCAAGGAGGAAACTGGCCGATCAATACCCACATCTTCACAACGCGGAACTCAGCAAAACATTGGGCAAACTTTGGAGGTAGGTTTGCTTTACTTTCTGCAGTACGTTTGTTTGCGTAACGGAGTATTTAATATCTGCACCTGCATGTTTTATAAGTGGAGCTACACAGTGTGAGGTTTAAAGTTAGTTAAAGTTAAGATTTGACTGTTTTATTTGTCTGATAATTTAACTCCTTAAGATGCATTTCACAAATTAACACTTTAGAGTATACGTAATTGTCATGCGTAAAATACTAAAAAAAACGTAAAAATAACAATATCTGTCATATTTCCAGGTTGCTCAACGAAGTAGAGAAGCGCCCGTTTGTGGAGGAGGCTGAGCGTTTAAGAGTGCAGCACAAGAAAGACCATCCCGACTATAAGTATCAGCCGAGGCGGAGAAAGTCTGTCAAGAACGGACAAAACGAGCCAGAGGACGGAGAGCAAACCCACATCTCCCCCAATGCGATCTTTAAGGCTCTGCAGCAGGCCGATTCTCCTGCGTCCAGCCTGGGCGAGGTGCATTCTCCAGGAGAGCACTCTGGTAAGAGCAAATAATGGAGTAAAAACAGAAAACGTATTTAAAATGACACCTGTTAAAACACTGGTTAATGATTAGAGGTTTTTATGAGTCATGCAAATACACCTGCCATCATTTCTGGCTATATTTTAGTTTTTTATGAGTGTCTTATGCATGAAATGTGTTTTTTTTATATTTTATGGTAAATATAAGGCTAACTTTGCCTCCTCTCTAACCAGGCCAGTCCCAGGGTCCGCCAACACCCCCAACCACCCCCAAGACAGACCTCCCCACCAGCAAAGCTGACCTGAAGCGTGAGGGTCGCCCTGTGCAGGAGGGCACCAGTCGCCAACTCAACATCGACTTTGGGGCCGTGGACATTGGCGAACTGAGCAGCGACGTCATCTCCAACATGGGGAGCTTCGACGTGGATGAGTTCGACCAGTACCTGCCGCCCCACAGCCACGCCGGGGTGACCGGTGCACCCCAGGCCGGCTACACCAACAGCTACGGCATCAGCGGCTCCTCTGTGGGCCAGAGCGCCGGCGTGGGGGCCCACGGCTGGATGTCCAAGCAGCAGCAACAGCAGCAGCAACAGCAGCAGCAGCAGCACTCTCTGACCAACCTCGGAGGGGGAGGAGAGCAGGTTCAGCAAGGTCAACAGAGAACCACCCAGATCAAGACGGAGCAGCTGAGCCCCAGTCACTACAGCGAGCAGCAGGGCTCCCCACAGCACGTCACCTATGGCTCCTTCAACCTGCAGCACTACAGCAACTCCTCGTACCCCTCCATTACAAGAGCGCAATATGACTATTCAGACCACCAAGGGGGGGCCAACTCCTACTACAGCCACGCGGCCGGCCAAGGCTCCGGCCTCTACTCCACCTTCAGCTACATGAGTCCGAGCCAGAGGCCAATGTACACTCCGATCGCCGACACCACTGGGGTCCCATCGGTGCCCCAGACCCACAGTCCACAGCACTGGGAGCAGCAGCCCATTTACACACAGCTGTCCAGGCCATGAGGGGACGAGCCTCAGCGTTGACTGTTTAACACCCACCCGATGTATAAACCTCAGCGACCCCAGTGACTTTTTGTGCCACCGTTCCACATCGTTCATTGCCAACAGAAAAACATGACATGGACTTTTTATATTCTGAAAATATATCTTTGGATTGGCTCACGACAGTGCCTTTTGTATTGGTTGGAATTGTGATTATATTTTTTTAGATATAATATTAAAAAAAGTTAAATCCTCTGTGAGGACATACTGGTTATAAATATTTTAGTATGTACTGTGTATGTGTTCTGCTCCTGTCATCATCATCATCATCATCATCATTATAATCAGTGTCATAAACATCACCATCATCATGATTTGAAGGTTTAACATGAGCAGGATTGGCGGGTAAAAACACCCTCAGTGGCCTTACTTCTCCCTGATGTATTTTTTGTACAGGAAGTAAGAAACATCTGTAAAGAATCTGTTTACTGACACTGCCGTCTTATGATAGACATTCTACGTTCTGCTTTTAATTTTTTTTTACTGTACATATTTTATTGTAATTCCCATAAGATGCAAGAACCGAGGTTCAACATAGATTTGATTTTTTTTGGCCGTGTCATCAGTGAATTTGGTCGACTATTTGACTTCTTGCTCTTTGCTTTAGCTCAAATTATTGTGTTGGAAGTGCTACAGCAGGTGCCATGTAATTCTACTAGAGGCCTTACTGTGTTGCTAGATGTAACTGAGCAATGCTTGCTTTTATCTGGGTGCTGCCTTGATACCATTGTTGCCTCTGGAGCCACCGTGGGGAGGCTCCATCCACTGGCATTGCAGTGTCAAAACCACAGCATAGTTCTGACTTCAGCTTGAGGAGTTACAGGAAGTGACCTTTGACCTGATTCTCCCCAGCAGCCAGTACTTCTGAGTCTGGCGTGCTTCTATAATTCCTCCAAGCCCTCTCCTTTTCTTAACCCTTTTCTTAATTTATTCTTTAGCATTAATTTTATTTGAAAGTAACTATTTGCAATTATCTTTTTAAGTCCGCAGCAGCTAACTGAGATGAAGTTTTCAGTGGAATAGTTTGCTGTCATTTGTGGTACAGATTTGTTTATTTATCATTTGTAAATGTTTCCGTATAAAAGTTTCTTCTATTCATGATCTAGTTATGTACAGATTACTTTTCACAATGAATCCTTCTCTAGAAAAGAAAAACTGGAAGTTTTCTCTTTTTTTTCTTTCTAACAAATGAATTAATGGATATGGAAGCTATGGCTGTTATTGAATTTGCTGGAATCAACTGGATACGTTTTTTTTTTTTTTTAAAGTTGTGTTCCTTATTTTATATTCTGTATCATTAGTTCTCATTGTGTCAACTTCCTAATGCAGTTTCCCTAGGTAAAATGGCATTGTCTTAAAAGCTTATCTTTTGTATTATATTGTTTGCAATAAAATCAAAACACTGAGAATGGCGTGAGGTTCTTGTGCCATTTATTAAAATTATCTTTACATAAAATGATCTGTGCAGGGGCAACATTCTGACTGTTTTTATTTTGTCATAGATCAGTAATGATAAGGCATGAACTTGAAACACTTAGAAAACTAGCATATCTGTGACACATACGCTTTAATTTCACCGTGATAGTTACGTACTGCAGCAGACTTGTCAGGTTCACATTAGATCACTATGAAGTAAACATTAAAACAGCTCCTTGAGTTATACCCGGGTTGTGGTACTGGGAACAGTGGTTTTGCTTCAGGCTTCTCAGACCATGAGGTCACAGGTCCATTATAACCACGGCCTATTGAGAAGACGTATGTCTACACCCCTCCCCCCTCGTGTATACACAATGGCTTAAAGAAACAAACAGACACTGAATATTGTTTATTCATTACTGGCCAAGTAATATAGGAATAGAACCCACCTTAATAAATCAGTGACAGTGTAAACACAATCAGGTACTATAGCTTTGTGTTGAAATTTGAGGTACATTCACAAATGACGTCTCTTTCCTCACATGTACTGAACTGAACAGTTTTCTGCCACCCACCGCTGCACCTCATCTGACTGGAGATGACTGGACACTTTTTTTTTTCCTTACCCTTCCTCCATAAAGTCCATTTAAACAGATTACACTGAATCAGTAGCTAAACAGATATAAGATGTCAACAAAAACTGAAAGATGATGACATATTTGCCAACGTCATCAAAACAAATGTATGAGGAAACTGCTGAACAATGACACAACTTACTGTTACACAACATTTTCTTTAATATAACCATAAATCATACTGCTCGTTTATTATATAATGTGTTTTTGTTTGATTTGATGTCATCTCCAAAACAAATCAAAGTGGATTACACTTGTCATTCCTTACATTGCAACAATAAATTAATGATAATTCCTAAAGTTTTAAGTTTAGTTTCTTCTTCAAGTGCATATTCAGCATTAGTGTTGTTTCAGTGTATTTTAATGTTGTAAAATGCTGAAATTAAACCTGTATTTGCCAGCTAGTTAATATATAGTATGTACAAAAACGAAGCTGAGAGTGTGAATTAAAGTAGAAGTGTCCTTTAAGGGGAAGGGGAAAAACATTATTTCATAACTGAATAACATACAGCATGGAATCTCAAACCACAGATTTATGACACAAGTAAACGTCTAGTTTGTACACACAGTGTAATGTTACTGTATAAACAGAAATACTGATGCCTTCTTTTCACTGTAATTTCCCTAATGTGTAAGTTTGTATTGAAACTAATGAGCTAATATTTGGTCTTTCTTTTATCGCATGGTGTGCTAGCCTCATCCTCCCGCAGGCTTGTCTCAGGTTAAATGTAAAAAGCTCAAGAGGGCAGAGTATGTGAACCTCCCACAGAGAGCCCCTGAGGCACATCCATCACTGGCTCGCCTGTGGCTTAAACCTGGAGCAAGGCAGCGGGGCCACGGGGCCCAACAGGGCAAAGGGAGGCCAGTTAGCAATGGCTCGGGGGGAATGCAGAGGTGGAGCAAAGGGATCCCTGGAGAAAAAACAGAGAGAATGTGACTAATCCATATTCTGTTTTTCCAAATCAAGAAACTGTGTTGATGACTGAAATAAATTAAAATGTGGGTTCGACACATGTTCCAAAAAGGTTCAGTATACAACTTAATGTAGCATTGCTGTCTGATGGCCGGTTCCAACTGGCGTGGCGTTCAGGGTGTGATTGGCTCCTGATGGACGATGTTTCCTGCGAGTTTAAATGGAGCCAATGTGCAGAAAACAAGGGAAAAAGTCAACTTTGGTAAACACAGGTCCGTGTTTCTCCACTTCCAGAGAATGACCAGAACATTTTTGCTCAATTGTTTCATTCACAGGTTGTTGGCCGTGTGTGTGGTAAAAATGTGAAAAGTTTATATTTACAAGTCCAGTTCTTCAAAAATTAGTCATGGCTTCAAGAGAAACTGGAATTATGTGATTATCATATTTGGAATGGAGTCACATAACCTGTCAAAAAAAATCCCACTTTTACAATGGTAATGTTAAAACCATAGACACGTTGCATGATATTGTTTATGTCCGGTGATCCTGCACGTGCTCAGTACACTGGAGGGCAAAAGCACCACTCCCGCTAATAATAAAACATAGCTAAGCAACAACTGCCGTTGTCGTTTACGAAACATCTGCTCAAAAAGGCAGAATCAAAGAGATACGTTGACTAGTTTAGATCACCTTTGTGCTGATGATCGTGAAAGGTACAACGCAAAGCTGACTATATTTAGCGAAAAGTTTCCAGACCCGTTTCAAATAGCTGACGAACTGTGGGTTGACAGTCCGCAGAAATGTCCTCCAGTTCAGTATGAGGACATCGATAACTACCTCATCAACACGCAAGGGGTTTTACAGCAGAGGCAATGAAGGCATATAAGTTAGTAGATGGATAAAACTTCTTTGTGTCAGGACATGTGGGACAGATAATGGACCACTGCAATGAACGCATGACCACTGTGTGGTTTTACCCCAGCCCTACCGCTGACCCTACCCCAACCCTTAACCCTCACCCCTAACCCTACTACCCCTAACCCTACTACCCCTACCCCAGACCCTAACCCCTAACCTTAACCCTCCCCCTACCACTAACCCTAACCATAAACTCTAACCCTAACCCTACCCCTAACCCCAACCCTACCCCTATCCCAGACCTTAACCCTAACCTTACCCCTACACCTACGCCTGCCCTTAACCTTAACCCTACCCCAACCTCTAATCCTACCCCTAACCCTAACCCTAACCCTACTCCTACGCCTAACCCTACTACCCCTAACCGTTAACCCTTACCCTATTCCTACCCCCTAAACCTAACCCTAGCCCTAACCCCAAACCTTACCCTAACCCTAACCCTAACCCTACTAACCCTAACCCTAAAACCCCCTGGGGTTTTAAGTAAAATGCAGTTTTTCATCTTTTCATGGTCATCAGATATGACCCATTTGGACATTTAGAGGCTTTGTAGTTACAGTGGAAACACTGTCATCTTCTACAACATTGATTCACCAGTAAAACCCATGGAGTTGGATCAATGACAGTAGATGGACACACTGGGTCAATTAGTTCTGTTCAGTTTTTCTTCAGTTTTCTCTATTTCTGACATAATAACTCTCAACTTTACTCTGAGCTTTAATAAACATGTACATGATCAGTAAATTGAATATAGAAAAATACCAGATTTTCACTTAAAAAACATAAATTGCAGAGGATAATATTATAGTACATGGTGATACACTTAAAAAAGGGTAAATAGAACAAATCCTTTCTGTAATTGCCACTAAAGTAGCACTGGGTGTGTATGTGTTTATATTAAACACAAATAAGGCTCTCAGAAGAAATAAACATCTTACGTTTCTGTCTACACACATCAGTAATGAAACTTTGGATACCACGGAGCTAATAAAGGTGACAAATGGGTAAAACAGTACACAAGGCATGTTGAATAAAGCAGCCTTGATGATGGACACTTTCTTCGTGTTTCATCAGAATAGTGTCATGTGGTGTTGTCAGAGAGCAGCACCCTGTCAGGAAATGACATCAGCGTTGAGGCTTTCCCTGTGTAAGACCATGATTCAGTGGTTGGGCTTTTCTGTGGACACAGACAGCCTTGCCCAGTAGCAGCCAAAGCATAATAACTGTAGTGATTATAGCAACGGAATAGGGACAGTACAATTCAGCCTATGAAGCTATATTGATAGAAAAATATTGGGCTAAGAAAATGGGGGGAAAAAAAACATTTCTAATTCTTGAGCTCACCTCACAAAGTTCTTGTAGTGGCAGAGGGACCCGTCCACTGAGCTGGGACCGTGATTGGACTGTTCCCCTCCAAGCAGCAGGAGCACCCTGATGAATGTTTCCGAGAAGGATTGGAAACAAGACCAAAAATTTCTTTTCTTTTTTTTTCAGACAGGCCCTTTCCATGGGCAATTTTCCCAGGAAGACCCCATTATTATTCCGTAGAGACGTCTTCCCCCTCCGAACCCTATGGGTGGTCTTTCTGGGGGCAAAAGGAAGAGGAAAAGAAAAGTTGAAGGGGTAAAAAAAATTTGGTGATACACCCATGGAGACTAGACAGCAATAAAACATATAAAAAAGTAAACAACAATAAGAGTCAAATAGCCTCAAATCACATCAAACTGTATTTGCTGTTATGGTGTGTCTTAAAAAACAGTTTTTCAGTCTGGACTGGGACTTGGATGTGCTTACAGTTGCAGCCAGATGGAAAATAGTGTGTGTTCTTACCAGTTTATTGTGTATATACTCGCTGGTAACAATTCCTCTGCACCAGGGACAGCTTAAATTGACCCCTGCACTGAGTTCCTTTTAAATTGTCCAGTCCATAAAATATTTTCTTAAACCAATAAGACACATCTAATGGAGGAAACCCCTGCTAAATCACAGAGAGAGACAAGCTGACCACAAGGCTGTTTCCATGGAAGCTACACCCTCTGCTGAAGAACTACGGTGTGTACTGATTCAATTTGGGAGCGCTGGAAGGCCACATTTCCTCCATCCTGACCTTACTGATTATTACACATTCAATCAGACAGTTTTGGTCAATAAACAAACAGACAAAATCGTCAGCATCAAATCACTCGTGGGAAATGCAGTTCTTTTAAGTTTACAATTCTTTCTTGTCGCTGTTTGATTTCGCTCACTGTTGGAGTAGACTTAGGAAGTGAGACTTTGCCCCGCAGCCATCCATCTTGTGCCGGCCCCATGAGGATCCCGGCCTGTGCCAAGAGGCTGAGTCGAGCCAGCCTGTTGGAACCCTTGGTGAGCTCCCTGCTTTTGTCTCAGGATATGGAAGAAACCTGGCACCGGCCCGAGGTCAGCATCACAAAATTATATTACCATAATCCCATTAAGTGTGTCTGAGGCCTCATGAGCTCCAGCTCAGTCTGGGAGGAAGGTAGGTGAGGGCGGGCCGTGGGTGGCTTTGCACTTACGAATACAGGCAGATTGAAGGTAAAGGTACAGTTTTAATTTAACCCATGTGATACAGTATTTAACCCATAAAGACCCAGAGCTACTTTTGTGGCACTTCCCAAATGAATTTTTCTCCATATATAACCTTTCTTAAGTGATTATCACCATTCATTCTAATATTATCATCTGTATTTTGTATTTTTTTCAATGAAAAGCATGTGTTTTCCTATATTTAAGTCACCGATCATGTAGATGTTCATAAAAAGCTCAGTTTAAAGTTGAGGTTTATTAAATCAAAAACAGATAAAACTGATGAAGAAGTGACGTTTTCAGCAAATATATCAATAATTGAATGCACATAAAAGTGTATCCATCCACTGTCATTTATTAAACTCCATGGGTTTTACTGGTGAATCAATGTCACACAAGACAGTGTTTCCACTAGGGCTGGGCGTATCGATCTAAATATCAATAGTATCGATACCAAGGTGAGTATTGGTATTGGAACAATACTAGTGTGATGAGATCGATACTTTTGTTGCAGTTTCTCTTCTATACATCCAGCAAATTACTCGATTTTCCTCACAGAGTTC
>JAPQRQ010000027.1:18983850-18998368 GCA_037367365.1 Apogon talboti
TTAAGTAAAAGTATCGGTATCAGCGATACTAGCCCTGTATTTACTTGGTATCGGATCGATACCAAAACTCCCAGTATTGCCCACCCTTAGTTTCCACCTTCACTACGGAGCCTCTGAACGTTCAAATGGGTCACATCTGATGACCACGAAAAGACAATAAACTGCACTCTACACCCATTATTTCCATGTATTAATAGGTTTAGTGGCTCAGAAGTTATTAAACATTTTAGATCAGTAGATGATTTTGGTTGCCAGTGGCTGTTTGGGTATACATTTAATGCCAAATTGCAAAACTATAGCATAGAGTCACAACTGTGGATGACTGAAAAATTCCTGCATCATTTGTTTTATCACAACATGTGGTAAACTTCACAATCGATGCCAAAAAAGCATATAAATGTTCCTAAGAGCATGACAGCTTTCTATAATTGAATCCAGGAGCCTACATGAGATGATGGATCAAGTGGGTTTGTCTATAAGCTTCATATAAGGAAGGTTTTGCATCCTTGTTCTTATTATCCCTCACTGTTCAGAGAAGGAATCCCTCCAATAATAATGAGATTTTCCACCCATCTTTACATTTGTTTCCAATTAAGATGTAGACAGAAAGTTTTGGGCTATACAACCGAGTAGAAATACAGTAGCTTGTGTCTGCTAATCCCCTGAAGAGTACCTGGTAATTCTCCACAGATCATATTATTTTACTGTGCACATGCTCATTAGGTGCAGGCTGCTTGAGAAGAGTGCAAATCAGTGTGTGAGCCAAACTGATACCATCCTCGATCCCAGCTCCGGCAGTTGATCCTTTAGGCATAACTATGGCTGTAACATATATTCGGAGATTACCTAATGCATAATATAGGAATGCATAGGGAACTAACATGTTTCTGCATTGTTTAAAGTAGCAGCCACAACTATGCATAGAATTACAATGGTTGTTTTTTCTGTAAAGCTACTGAAACGTAAACCGAAGAAATGCTCCGAGTTTCCTATGTGCTTCCTTATTATCTTTCATGTTTGTCCTGTAGTGGATAACAGCGTGAAAAACAATGTAAACTGCGGACTTGCCTGTGAAGGAGTCGGCTAAGCTAACGTATTCTAAGATCTAAGAGTGAAAATGGGAGGAGCTGTGCACGGGGTGGGAGTGGATCTGTGTGTTTTGGGGGAGCAGAGGTATTAGTCGCAGTAGTTCTCGCGGCGACTTCATTGAGCCAAGCTGAAGCAGTGTATTATTGGCTGTCGTTTCTTTACATACAGGGCCCAGTATCTCAAACATACCGCCCCTGTGTTTGTTCATTCCATCTACGGGACAACCAGTAAGCGTTAATCCCTTATTCAAATAACTTAACACCTCCGCTAACATGTAAAAGTAAAGTTCAGGGACAAATACAGATTCCTGAGAGACAGACATGGTTTAACCTGGCAGTGAATCAATTAATTCACCCTGTGATTCAGTCACACACATAAACCTGCAGTGCTTACGCTACTATAGGAAACCACTGTTTTCTTGTGATCTGAAATATGACTGTTTGATTTGAAACTAAAACACCTACTGATCTAAAATATTTAATAACTGCTGAAACACTAATCTTATCAATACATTGAAATAACTCATATGAAATCCAGTTTCTCATGTGTTTTATTTGGCTCGCATGCTCCTCAGTGAACATATAAACACTATAATTTTATGCTACATTTATTCCCCAATAAAACCCATTCAGTTTGAGAAATGCCTTGTTGTAGACAATTGTTTATGTTCAGTTAATGACATATTTTTCCAAAAAAGTCACTCTTTATTCAGTTTTCCCTGTTCTGATATAATCACCTTTGCATTTTCTCTGAGCCTTTATGAACACCTACATGATCAGTAAATTAAATACAGGAAAATATCTGATTTTCCCTAACAAAAAAAAAAAAGCAAAAGCTAATAAATGGTGACAAATTTGTTCAAATTAATTTGGAAATGGCCACCCAAATAAGGGTTAACCCTTTTCCAATAGTTCGACATTGCATGCTTCTTCATATTTATTTGTATGTACATGAGTGCAGGGTCTCACATTAGCTCCTCCTCCCCTTTTCTTTTGCTGACCCACCATCCCCAGTATGTGTTCTGATATGGTTCGTCTCTGCTGCCTTTTCCTTTGGGAGAGGAGCTTAGTGAAATATGGGCAGAATGCCTTACGGTCAATGGGGTCTTCACTAGCCTCATTTCCTCCATGCAGAGCTCTGTCAGAGAGCGCTAAGCAGAGCCCCTGGGCCTGACAGCATAGGAGGAAGCAGACAGTATTAAGCACAAATATCACTTCACTGTAATAAATAGAAACAGTAACTCAATTTGAGTGACGAGGCTAATAAGAGACAATTGTCTTGTGATTCTCTGCTAAAGGTTTGTTTACAGATTAACCTACACGGGCAAGACAGCTGATTTCTTGCATAACTGTGTGACAATAAGCAGCAAGTTAAATCTGCTTTAGTTTGGAAGCAAAACTTAATATGTTAAACAATAAATGTGATCAAAGAGAATGTAACTGAACGGCATGGAGTGACTAACCTGCACAAAGTTCTGTGTGCAGCCACTTTATTGCATTAATTGGTAGCAGTTCTGGGATGGGGGTTGGGCAGGGCTTGGGTTTGTTCTGCTCTGTGCCCCTATTATTTTCTCCACAGGCAGCCTAGTGCTTTCCAGCTACCTCAGAAGCATCAGCAGTTTTGGCCTTATCATGTGCAGAAGGGAATATTTTGAACTAAGAGACTCACTCTGCTTCTACAAATGCTCTCTCTTTGCCGGTAGTTTTATCTGTTTACTGTTTCGAGATTGTCTGTTTATCTGTCTGCTGTTGTTTACCACAGCTCCAATGATTTCGACTGAAAAAACTTAATAGCCGTAACAAACCCAAATCCCCATGTGAATCCTTCCAATGCCACTCTTTTTTTCCTTTCCAACTAGAGGCTGAGAAAACATGGTATTAGCATCATATCCCAGAGTGCTTTGCAGCAGCAGCTGGGGCAAACAGGTGTGTGTGGTGAGCACATAGTGAGTGTGATGAAGGCTTCCACATGGTAAATGCATTAAACACAATTTCGCCACTTAACTAGTACAGAGAACGATAAAAAAAAAAAAAACGCAAACTTTTTTTGGACCTATGTTTTTGTGTTTCTCTCAGATCATAAGAGTTAGAGGAAAAAAAGCCAAGGCATCTGGAGAAAGAGACAGTGGAAAAAAAAGGTGCCAGTTAAGTGTCTTTTTGACGTGGGCTAGATGAAGGAGAAATCTGAATCTCTCGCGTTAGAGCCGGATCACACAGTGGGATTGCAATAAATGAGCGAGTTTTGTGCCCAAGTACAGAGCCAAAGCTGCCAGGCAGTATGTCCAGCCCTCTCTCCCTACGCTTTTTTTTCTCAAGTCACTTTCTGTAACTTGCTGCGAAATTCCAAGGAGACGTCAGGAAGAGAAGAATCAAGAGGCAGACATTTGGTTTTTATGTGCAGTTCGGCCAACTTTTCAAATGCAAGACTGCATGTCTTAATGACTGTATCTCTTCAGAGAGGAGAGAGTTTGCCCCTCGATGTGTCTGTTATCTTTTGGAACTTTCACTTGTCACCTTTGTCTTGTTTAACCTCAGTGGATAAAAGTTAAAGCCACTGAAATCAAACTGCAGAACCAGCTCTGTGTCCTTTAACATTACAAAGATGGTGTTGGTAGGTGTCAGTAGTCCAGTGGCATTGGCCAATAGTGAGTGAATGACTAAAGTGACTAAAGCTCCTCACCCTGGGAAAAATCATGCCCTCTCCTGATTTATGATAGCTGTGAAAACTTCAAGATTCTCTCCCAGACGTGTCAACAAACATCACAGCGCAGGTTCAGCTATGCCTGTGCTCATGTGCTAAGATCCAACGGGTCTGTTTGACACCTTGTTAAGGTTATTCCTCCTTCCTACTGCTCTCTTTACTCCTGCACATCCATGCTGCTGTGGCCCTTCGGGCTTTGGGCACTGACCCCAAAGTTCTTAGGATCCCAAAGGAGCCTCCTAACCACCACAACAATCTGGGAACATTTGGCCTCCAGATTTCCTCCCGCAGTTTCGTCACAAACCTCCTGTTGAAACTTTTGTTTTTACTATTATAGAGCAAATTACTCAGTTCTTGCAGACAGTTTTTAGCTCATAATCACAGATATCCAAACACAAGCACAAAAGAACCACAAACATAATGTACTGGGAACTGTACTGTAGAGAGAACTAAGGGACAAAACTAATTTCATAAAATTAGTTCTGCTGAAAATATCTAATAACTTTTTGATGGTACTGATTAATTAGTTACCCCTCTGTAATTCATGGCTCTATTAACCTTTATATTCATAGGTTTTATGTCCTACCTAGACTGTAACAAGAGACCAAAGACCTGTGTCCCTGTGTCTAATCTGCCAAAGTACTCTACAATAACCATGAGGACAGACTCTCCTGTAAGATCCAGGAATGCACTGTTGCATATCAATGACCCACATCAACAGAGCAAGAGAGAGAGAGAGAGACAACAAAAAGAGAGGATAAAAGGGCCCCTTCCCAACACGGCCAAACACACACGCACACACAAACACATTGCAAACACACACAGGCAGGCAACTTCGTGAAATATGACAGCCCCACGGTGAAGAAGGTGGGGGTGAGGGAAGCCATATTGTAACAATCTTATTCTGTGGTCATTAATCGTATCCTGCTGTTCTAGCCTCCCCGACCGTGTACGCTGAGCGTATGTCAAACACATTTCCCCTCTCTCGGTGGGCGCACTCCCAGCCAGCTCTAATGCAGCACAAAGACACAAACCCTGAGAGCTCCTGAAGGCAGACAGGCCAGATAATCTCCCCCTTGGACTCCAGCGCCAAGTCCAGATCCAACCATTAAGACACAGAGAGACACAGGCCCACAGGGAATGTCCTCTGGCCTGGCTGCTGCTGCTGCTGCTACCATGCTACCATATCAACAAATCTCATGACAAATCACATATATTAGAAATAAAGGTAAAATATTTCAACTTTTATCTCAGTCTTTGCTGCTTTTCTGGCTAACTATTGTCAAATGCTACTGTATAAATGTACTTTGTCTCAATACTTCTTCTTTTTTTTTATTTTTATCAAGACTTTCCATAAGTATGTTCCAAATAGTACAGATGACTTAGCCCACATATCCGTCCAGGGTAGGCTTATCTAATCACTACCAAGGGACACTTTAATGTGACATTCGATTGGAATAAATAACTAAAGTAATAATTTGAGATTTGCTTCTATTAAATAACTGATTGCAGTTGGTTAAGAATTGCAGAGCATTCCAAAAATCTGTTCATTTACAAACACAGACGATGATTGGGTAGCCATGGGTATTTGGCAACTGTAGAGCGGTCGTCGTTGTCTTTTTATCCCTCAGTCCGTCCTGCCTGTCATGCTCCCTCGTCCTCCCCCCTGCTGTGAGCTGCCTCATTAGGGAGGTGATGATGTAACCCCTCGGTTTCATCAAATGTCCCCATTTGTCTTTGCGACTGACAAGAGGCGAGATGGCCAGAAGTCATCGGAAGAAAAGCGTCCCGTTGACTGTCAAATTTGCATTATTAATGATAACACATTACTCAATTTTAATCACAGCATCTTGTACATTAGACAAATATGAAAAAAATCATTGATGTTTCGAGCTGTCAAGTGATGCTATCAAATTCAAATAATAAAATAATGCTCTCATGAGTAAATCTCTGCTTTCCATTGTAAGCCTGCATACGTCTCAAAAACTGCAACTGAGGACTATTGCCAGAAACCCGAGAAGACTCTTGACAAGCAGAGTCTCCGGAGCAATGGAAAAATAAGTCTGAAACTCCATCAATCACATCACAGGAGATTGGTTGAAAGACCTGCTTTTCACAAACAATCTTCCCTGAGATCCTGACAAGATAATAGATTGTGAGGCAAAATGGTTTGATTGAGGAGACACATTGATCTTAAATCAAAGACATGACTTTCCAGAGTATACATCAACCCAAAGTGATATATTGTTATTACTACAATATTAATGTAGAATTGAAGATCGTGTTTCCACGGCTTCCTACAGAAATGCAGGGCATGTTATTTGACCAGACAATGACAACCCCTGCTTACTGTTCCGAGCCTCCAAACTCACAATATTCCACAAAACTCAGAGTGAAAATAACTGTTAGAGAGAGTGTATCAAAGACAAAATGGTTATCTGTAAGTAAATGACAACAAGTAGATGCACAATGAGCACTCCTGGCAATAAAGACACACTTAGCATGATCGAATTAGTCTGCCTGTGGTCAAGGGACGAGTGGAAGGATGTGGAGATGCCTTGACAGAACCCTTGACCTGTGGGTCTTAGTTGGGGTGGGTGCCCGTCAGCTGGGACAGGATGGGAATGATTGATTGGGTCTCCGTCGGTGGGCTCAGCTGGACATCCAAGAGAGATTTCCTCATCCATCAGTTTTGTCCAGACCCAGGAGGAGCTGCCTCCAGATGGGCAACATTGTTCCTGGGCCACCCCTGCTAAAGTCTGGAAGTCTGGAGGACCCTGCAAGACCTAAAATGTTACTGACAGCGTCCACAGCCAACCCACAACATCTACATCTGTGCTGCCTGTCATCATGCAGCAAGAGTTGTAGCACACACCCAACTTAATCAATACCATACACAAGATACAATTTGCAGAAACAATAGCTGTCATTACAATTAGGAGCCGTAGCTCAGTGATCATTCACAGAGTAGAGATAAGAGGTAGCAGTGATGTTGCGCTGGCAGTGAGCACTGTGTCTAGTGACTAGTGAGGCGTGAGATGGAGGCTTAATTGTGGTGCAAGGCCTAATTGCATGGTTAGGACAGGGGGTAATGAGTTAATCCCAGACCAGTCATCCATGATGAGAAGAAGCAAGTCTTCAGCACAGTAATTACACTCCAGCTCATTAAGTTTCAGGACATTACAGAATGCAGCGTGTAAGATTTAGGGGATCTTTCACATATTTTAAACCAAACACATGTTAACTTTGATAACAGAGAAAGTGTTTGTTACTGGTAGCTTTAGATGTAATCCTCAAGGCATCCAGTGCCATATCGAGGGAGGCCAGAGGTTCAGTCAGTGATTTTGAGCTCCAGAGGTACATGCCAGTTTGCAAACCCTGTTGACAGTTGTGAATGTATTTTCTGTGAGGGGGCGCTTCAGGGAAAGAGGATGGGGGAGATATTTAGGGGAATGGGTGGGGATATATGTGATCCCATGGCCCCACTATGACAGGCATCACGCCACTCTCTGCTCCATGATTTCTTCCATATGGACTCAGAAATGGTCAGTCTGTGTTTACATGAGCTGATCCCTAAAACGTGTCCCAAGCCTCAAGCCCAAGAGGTGAGAAGACGAAAGGCGCTTAGGCAATCATGGTACCCCCTGCTGAAGATCCATTAATGCAAACTGCACAGTGGCACCAAGCAGAGCAGCAACCTGCCAAAAACACTCCTGGTTTCACATGAACATATACTCATACACTTAAACACACACCACTTACTGTTAGAGATTACACCCATCATATTTTCATAATTGTTGGAGGCACCTGAAGTCAAGGCCAAGTCAACACATTTTGCCTGGCAGCCTATGAAAAGGTCCATTTGTGTGAAATGTATATCAAAAGTATTTCATCTGTGTTTGCTTCACCAAATTGAAGAAAATATCTGGGTGTCACATTCAGATGGCATCCTTGCAGAATCTGAGCTTCTTTGTCAACCTTGGACCAGAAAAAGGTGTCAAATAATTTTAATGAGGTGGAAGTCTGAAGTCTCTTTGACTGTGACTGCCAAACTAAATCCTGCCATTTGACTTTTGACTGGTGTCAGTGTGTGTAACCATACAACCCCAGAGAAAATGTGAAATGTTCAACATTTAGGAGTGTATGGTCCTTGCACTTACTGTACTTAAAAATGTTAAGATTCATTATGTGGAACCTACAACATGACTACCAACTAGTATAACAGAGAGTTTGACTATTTTGGTTAAGTTCACTTTTAGTTTCAAACATTGTCATGCCACACATTTATGCAGATAAAAATCTTTCAATTTGCGGCCACTGTAGTCCTCTCCTCAGCCTCTCTGATTGGTTTTCCTCAATTCAAAACATCACTACTTCATCCTCAGAGTATAAACCCCTCGGTGGATGTTTGGAGAAGGGGGCTCTCCCCATAGTCTACTTAAATAACCACTTCCCCTGGAATGAAAACAGATCCATTATAGGACAGTGGTATCTCTCCTACTGGGGCACTTCTGCCGGTCCCTCCTGACTGAGTTCAGGGTCTGGGCTTAGCGATGGGCGCTGTGATGGCAGAAAACTGCCCCTTCTCTGTTGACTCAGAGCTGGAAGTGAGTAAGCTGAACTCAGGCCTCGTCTCACCAGGGACCAGCCGCACCCCGCTAATGACATCCAGCCCTTGACATTCTTAAAAAGTCTCTGGTTATTAAGGAAAACAAACAAGGACATCAGACTCACTCACTCTTTGTGCTAACAAATACCATCCCCAGGCAATCCAGTGGATTGCTGGTGCAACTCAATAGTCCCTTGCTAATAATCATATCAAGTTATGATGATTTGGAATGTACAGCAAGCATACCTCAGCATTTATTCTGTGAAGGGAAAAAAGTAGAAAGCCTCATATCTGATAAGACACACACGCTCAAGTTCTGATGAAGCACACACACACACACGCACACACACATCATCTAAAGTGAGTTGTCCTCATTGCAGGGTGTTTAATGATGAGATGTGCTTCTCATCCCATTGGAGGGAGCTCTTTCAACCCCTTCACCTGCCCCCACACCCCAAGCTGCCACTTCCCTTCCTCCACTCACTTCCTCCCCCATCCTGCCACACATCATTGCCCCGCTAAACGCTGACAATTGGTGACAAATGGACTGCACTGCACACTGCGTGTCAGTTGCCCAGGGAGACGGTGGCGGACTCGGGGCAGGGGAGACGAGCAGAGGAGGAAGCAAGTGGGGAGCCCTCGCAGCAGCAAGGCGCCTGGCACAGGTGGCTGAAAATCAATACAGATCCGGCCTCTGATTGGGCCTGACAGCATAAGAGCAGTGGAGTGTGGGAATCCACTGAGTGCCACACACAGCTAAATTGGATGATGGAGGGTAAGAGAGCAAAGGCAGAGTAGGGAAGAGAGGGAGGGGCACGGACACGTTATTCTGCATTATCACCATGACATTTTGACAGGGTGACAAGGACACGTTCCGAACGCATGCACACGCAACAGGACAAATGGGGAAGACAGTTTAACAGATGGCAACAGAACACTTGTTCATAATTCATATTTTTGCATGTTTCTTTGATTATGCTACAGTCTTGAGGGAGTTACAGTGTTCTTTATTAACAATGCAGTTGCTGACAGTGGCACGTTCAGCTATTAGGAGGCCAAATAGTTCGGAGCAAAACAAGTGAGGCTCGTGCATAAATGTACACATACACTTGTGGGATATTTTTGTTTAATCTACAACTGCAAACTAATTTCATCCAAGGCTTAGTCATGCACTCAAGAGTTTGGCACCAAGGCCACTGTGACTGTGACCGGCCATTCATGCAGGACCAGGGAGGTATAGCTAAATGAGAAAAGGAAACAAAACACACGAGTTAGTAAAGCAACCAAAGTAAACCTTGCCAAAAAAACATGGAATAAAATATGATAATTAAAGCTTATACAAGCCTTTCATCAATCACCTCTGTCATGTCTTGGAACAATGCTTTGGCAAGTCCACTATAAACTTTTGACCAAACGGTTTCATCACCATAAAGCATATTGTTACATTTAATAAATGTACAAGGAAATGAAATGTTTATGCGTTTTTGATATTTACATGATTATTATTAATAAACAACTGTATGTGGAGTAATTGCATTTTTTCCAAAAGTGAGATAACAATTTAGTGCAGGAAACATAGCTCACAGGCAAAGGCAAACTCCATGCAGAGAATAAACAGTATGTGACAAGGAAAGCATTTTAATCAGACTTTTATAGCACAGGGTTGCCTTAAATAAGTTCTGGCCTGCAGTCAAGCTGTGATGTCTTGATGAATAAATGAACGAATGCACCGTGACTTGATGTAACATCTTAGTCAAATCTATATTTTCTGATTTTTGGCTGTGGATAAATCAAGTGCAACCCTGAACCAGCACTGATTATCTGAGACTTAAGCCAAAAAAAATTCTTTAAAGATAGTTGGAACTCACTCAGAAAGTCCCCAGTTCACTGTCAGTCTATTTGACAGGGAGGAATCTGGACTTGGGTAAGTGACATTCCCACCCTACACTCCCCAGTGAAAGACCCCTCCCACATATGACAGTACAAATTAATCAAGGTCCCAGACAAACCCTCACCATTCATGCAACAAAAGGATTTTCCTTGGCCCTCTATGGCCTCAGCAGGCAATTAAACTACATGTGCAAGTGTATGTGCGTGTTTTTGTTCATGGGTGCATGCTTATATGCACCTATATCAACAACTGCATCCCAAGTCATAAATTTCAATTCATGCATTAAACATGAGCAAATATCTGTGCCAGACCAGCAATGTATATTTATGTGAATGTGAGTGTTTGCATTGTAAGAGTGTGTGTGAGTGTTTGTACATGCATGTGTAGAAAAGTGTGTTTTGTGTGAAAGGGGGGCACAGAGGGGGGGCGCTGCAATCAGCTGTGTGCAGGTTGCAGTGGGGGTGTGAGGACATGTCGGCCCTGTGTGTGGGAACCCCGCGCTCCTCACTTCTCATACATTGTTTTCCTGCTCCTACAAACCGTTAATGCCACAAAAGATGCTCAACCTATTGTGGCTCGGGACAGCTGAGGGGGGAGGGCAATTGGGCGGAGGCAGGCGAGGAAGGAGGGGTCTGGCCCGGCCTGTGCCTGGTATGGCTGTCTCGGTTACCTCCCCTCCACTCCTCTCCTCTCCTCTCCTCCGCTTTCCTCTCCTTTCCTATCATCTCTCCTCTCTGCTTCACTGTCCTCTCCTCTTCCACTCTTTCCACTACTTCCCTCACTCAGCTCTGCCACTTGGCCCCTCTCAAGAGGATTTGGCCAGGCCGGATTTAGGCAGCCGATGCTTATCATACAAAAGAATTAAACCAACTCAAGGTCCGAGCTTTCTCTTCTAGTCCGCTATGGCTAATCTGAGAATCTGTGAAGGAGGGCTTAGGTGATGTTACATTTTCATTAGACTTCTGATGGCAAACGGGCCACTAATGGTAAGAGCCCCGGGCGCCTTTGTGATGCAAATCCTGATTATTTCTTTAATTAAAGCATTGGAGGGGGGTGAGAGGGGAGAAGGGGGTGGAGTTGACACTGACAGAACTGCATGTCCTTACCCCTTCTAGACAAGGATTCTCACGTCCATACCAGACTGGAGATCTGGGACTCTGGGGGATTTGGCTGGTTTGTGAGGGGCAGGTCGGGCTAGGGGATTGGGGCTGAGCCTTTGAATCTGTGACACAGGTCTCCTATAACAACAGCACATAATATCACCGAAGTAGGAAACAAGTTATGACATTCTTGTTTTATTTATTACACACTATTATTTTATCACCATCAGTGTTGAAATAATAGGTCACAAGTATTACAATATGTAAGAAATACAGGTTTTGATTTCTAATAAATGAAATTGGGCTGAAAAAGGCCAAAAAATACATCTTTATTAAAAATTTTATCAGGATTTTAAAGTAATATCTTAAAAAAATGACTCATATTTAAATCATAAACTTGTTATGACTGTAGGGATGGAAAATTAGGAAGAAAATAATTCATGTGAATGCAATGTTTTTATAATCAATAGCATTTTGATTAGTCACTGTAAATAACTGCAATAGAATTTATTTTTTGATTTAATTGCATTATGTCATTACATAGTGACTCACCAACACTCTTTTTTTAGTACAGCTTTAATCCCTGCATATTACCCAAAACACAGAGAGGATCAGTTTAGTAAAATAACAAAGTGATGGCTGTGATGACCGTCTGTTACTGCAGGATTAAAATTACGGCAGTTGATGGTTTCTGTCCTATTCTCCTGAGAAAACGACTGCCACAAAAGAGGAAGACCAAAAATATTTGGTAGATGAGCAAACCGCCCTCAGGATCTGTATTGTTTGTCCTCGCCACGGTTCTGGCATTCATGGGAAGACTGTGTGCACCCCGTGTGGCTGTAGACCAGATGTGGACAGGGACCACTGTAGACAGTGAGGAAAGAGCCGAGGACGGGAAGACCGGGATTGGATGGTGGGTCAAATGCATGCTAGACACACCTCTGGTCACCCTTCAGTGGTGAGAACAGTGTGTGTGTGTGCACGTGTGTCATGGTTGGTGGTGCACGTTGGTGATGACTGTTGAAAGTGGAGGGATATGGGGGAGAGTGGGGTGAGATGTGCGGGGGGTGTGTTTGTGGAAACCCTGAGAACTTTTTTTTTCCTCTCGGCGTAGCTGCGCTGCTCTCCAGGACCACGGAGTGTTGCCCCCCTGCAGCTAAAGCCCCTGTCTCTTTTTGTCCCGAGCACAACAGCCTGTGGCATTCCATGGCAGCAAATCTGGCTGTGCTGTCACATGGAGGAGATTAGCCAAACTAAGACCTCAATAGAATGCTCACTTTACTCACCCATTCCAGCAGTGGCCTACCCCCCCGCTCCCCCAAACACCCTTACACACCCAATTTAACCGTCCCTCGTCTAGACAGAGTGCAAAGCGATTATTATTGGCATTATTAAGACTTATAAGAAATGCTCTTTTTGTCATTGTCACATTCCCAGCGGTACACATGAGCTGCCAAGCAATGAGCCCCGTTTCCCACTGTGAAGGACACTTCCTCATTGGTCAAACCTGTGCATTGCTCCAGATTGTGGAACTAAATACCTTGCAGTGAATTTTCATCTATTTCCTATCCATTTTCTTGTGTAACTGTGGTCGCCCATGCCTCCTGGCTCCTCCGGTCCACCTCCCCTTTATAATGCAGTTGTTCTGGGCTTGGTCACAGATATTTAAAATTATCCCAGCCACACTGTCTGTACCCAAACACACATCATCCTTATCTAGTCAGAGACACTCAGAGGAGGATCTTCCGGGAAACTGCAGAGCTCTGTGGCTGCCTGAAGGGACCTGGGATGAACTGAGAAGAGGATAGGGGGGAAAGAGTAGAGGAGATCTGCATTGAACAGAACCCTCTCCTAGGGGGTACTGCAAGAACAAAGCCATCTGACTGCATTTACAGACAAAGAGGGAAACACATATGGTTCATGTTTGTAGCATGTCAGACTTACACCATTTGCCCCTTTTACGCAACCCCTCCAGCCTCATTTACATATGTATTCATGCCCAAATGGGAATTATTAGATTAAGATTTACCAGATATATCCCCTGGTTAAACTTTTAAAACCCTATTTACATCAGGCTGGAGTTAATGTACTGAAAGAGGACACTAGTCGACAGACCCAGATGATGGTTATGATTTCAGAGTCAAAACCATTGTTCCAGTTATTGGTTAAGTGAATCAATCTCTGGGTTAGCTTTGCAGACATGGGGAAGCCTGAGCTTCATGAGGCTCAGGAGCATGAGGCTAAGTTTGCAGCTGGAGATGAGGGGCCACATTTGCAGTGGCACAGAAAATAATTAGGTTTATTTTCACGTAATGGTCTGCTGCCCAGAGCAGCACCATTGCTAAGCATAGGCAAAAAGCTATTTTATCGCTGCCACATAAAAGGACTTCTCCTACTGCCTCCAAAAAATGGATGTCATTAATGCACCAGGTCTGGTTGCAAAGGGGTGAGGGTAGGGACATTGCAGACATTAATGAGGAATATATGGGCAAGAGTTGCCCAATCCAAACTGGTGAGCTACGACGGCTGTAACCTCAGTGGCACCGCTTGCCTCACCTGTTTTGCATTACAGGCCGAGCAAAAGCAACAGTAAACCATGAACCATGAAGTTTAACCACTGAGCATTGCCATATAATGTAATTGCCATCCTCGGTCTATCTGTTGTTAAGTCGCATATGGTGTGTAATTAACAGCATTACTTATCAAGAACACACAGTTGAAGTTTTGAGGTCCATGCAGACCACAAGGATGGATACTTAAAAAAAAAACCTACACGGAGTTACAATGTAATCACAAGCACCTGCCAGTACAATGACAGGTCACTGTAAGCCATCTGTTTTTGAGGACCTGCTAGTATACAGTTTACTGAGTGTAGTTTGTTAAAATGTATGTTATATTATATAAATAGTTATATGTAAAAATTTGAAAAATGACTAGGCCTGTTATTTTGCTGACCTATATACATTTTATCAAATGTCTCCAGCAATGTTAAAAAGAAATCCATAATTTTGCTCAATGTCTCATTTGATTGCATTAAAATATATAACTTGGCTCAGTTTAGATAGATAGATAGATAGATAGATAGATAGATAGATAGATAGATAGATAGATAGATAGATAGATAGATAG
>JAPQRQ010000027.1:19008980-19023323 GCA_037367365.1 Apogon talboti
ATGCAGTTTGTCATCTTTTCATGGTCATCAGATATGACCCATTTGGACGTTCAGAGGCTCCGTAGTGAACGTGGAAAGACCGTCATCGTCTACAACATTGATTCTCCATTAAAACTTGTCAAGTTTGACAAAGGACAGTGATGGAGACACTTGTTTTTATGTTGAGTTATTGATATCTTTGCTGAAAAGTCACTTTTTCTTCAGTTTTCTCAGTTTTTGACATTATAACCCTTAACTTTAATCTAAATTTCTATGAACTTCTACATGATTGGTAAATTAAATACAAGACAATACATGGTTTTCATTGAAAAAAACACAAAATACAGAGGATAGTGTTATAATAAATGGTGATACATCATTTAAGAGAAAAAAATTATTTGGAAACTATCACAAAAGTAACACTAGGTTTTTATGGGTTAAATATAGAAGTACAGAAACTTTAAAGCAATTCTAAAGTGCTTATCTGAGTGTTTATTTTTCACAACGTAAGTGATCAGAAAGAAAAGGAGGACCGCGTAAAAGAGATAACATTCACCAAGTTGAACAAGCATTCGTCACAGCAGAGTGCACACATTACATTCTTACAACACAAACATAAAGAGGTGATGTAGAATACCCCAGTATTTGCACTGTCAGTCACTGTAAGTAAGTAGACAAACAACAGTAGCTAAAGATACTTGTGTGACTCTGGCATGAAGAAGTACATACCAGTTCCCGTGTCTCACCCACCCAGCACAGATTTCTGGGTACAAGCTGTCAGCTTATGTGTTCTGCATGACTCAGATTTTCTGATTAGTGGCCTGTTTGCATAGACACAGAACAACTAGAAACAAATGGAGATGAAGAATAATGGCGCATTCGGAAGGAAAGAACACTTTATTGAAATTGAAGGTTCAAACAGCGGTCACTGGCCGTTTGACTTATGAATGCAAAATGAAGTTAATTAATGAGTGTATTAAATTTATAAACAGGCCTGAGCCTCATTTACCTCTGAGTTGGATTTTATTTGTCTAATACTAGGAAAAAATATGCACTTTTATGAATGCTTAGTAAATGAAAATAAAGATTTAAAGTGCTGACATGAAGCATACATATATGTTGTGGTATATTTTGCATTGATTTTTGAACATAATATTGATAAACAACATGTTCAATTTTGATTCCCTTCATTCAGTATTTGTTGTAGTTACAGACGTGCAGGGGAAAAAAGCCTCCGTGTATTACACCTGTAGATGTGTTGAAATGTCGCCTCAGAGAAACATGACAAGTCTCCACCCCTTCTACACAGAAAGCCTGTCCAACTTCTGAGTCTTACGTAAGTGAGAGAAGACTTCAGTTATCAGCAAAGAGCCTCTGCCACTGAGGAAACATCGCATTTTGATGATCAAGATATATTTTACACTCTTAGTCCAGAGTTTCAGGCTGAATCATTACTCTGGTTTGTCAGTGCGACTCATGGTCATGTACGGAGCCTCTGACAGAGTTGTCATAGCATGATTTATGAATTATTTTCCACCAATGTGAAATCATCACCAGTATGTTTTTATAGCAGGAGAATATCATAAAAGTCTGGCACCCCCACCCATTTTCTTTCATCTCATTTTCTCCCTCCCCAATTTTCCTCTTAATTTTTTAGGTGCGTGGTAGTAAAGTAGCTGGTAAAAATTGGAACAGCCACAATATGATGACAGATTGACGGTGAATTTAGGAAGAGGCTTTTCAAGTGATGCACAATGAAACTGCTACATTTTAAGACTTGAATGAAGTTGGATCCGATCTGTTCGTGATCCTCGCCAGTGAATGTACGTGGATCACTGTTTGTTGTGCTTCGCTACCACGTGAATGTAGGGCAACACACAAACACACATTCATTCTCTTAATCACTCACCTTTGCTCTCTCACCCAGCGCACACACATGCCAATACATGCAACTTTGCAAACACACACACACACACCATGAGCACTGCAATCAGATATAGAGCTGCTGACAGTTCCTTAGGACTGATACTCTCTAGCTACAATGACAGGCCAAACAAGTCTGAGCAGCGTGTATTCATGAACTTTTCATTACACCTGGCCTGCGGCCTTAGACACAGTAGGCAGCAGGATGGGGCTAGTGCACCTATTACTCTGGCACCAGACCTGGTAACGCAGCACAATAGTCAAGGTTACACTCCTTTTGATTTAACACAAATAAGCCAATTATGATTCTTTTAACTGCTCTGTGGGAGTTTGCGTACGTGTGGAGGTGATGGTTCATTTGCTTCATGCTTCATGACAAAAAAATACCTCAATTTCAAGCCCTTAAAAAGCTTTGTGAAACTCTAGACAGTCAGTGTATGGTTGCATACTTCACCAGAGGACTGTTTTATCACACCATGCTGTTCCCTCTCACTGACAATAGCCATACGTGACATCCCATAATTTGAATCGTGTTTCATTTTCAAGTGGCTGTGTATCACCTAGACAGCATCTATATAAGCCTGTCCTCCCAGTGAACTGTGCTCTGTGCCCTAATGAAGTGGAGGGGAACAACAGCCCTCATGGCTATGGGACAGGTAAATTGCACTCAGAGACAAGGGGCTGTTGTGCGAGACAGAAACATGACACGTTGTGATGCAGGAAGTGATTTTTTTTTTCTTCTCCCACTGTAAAATAAAGAATTAAACCCTGGGAAGAGGGAGCATTATAGAAACAATACTGGCACCTTTGTGTCTGTGAAGGTGTTAGAACAAGGTAATGTGTGACTGACAAGCAATATGTTCCAGAGCAGAGCATGTCTCATCATGTATAAAACTGCAGCACAGTTTGTACAACAGAGGGATATTACCATTCAACACTGTATGGTACAACAAAATTGCCCTTGGAGCTTGCCCAGGCACTATCCAAGCTGTGGATAATAGACTATATAATAGACTTCCATGCAAACACTGCAGAGCTCATATAGAAACAACTCAAACATGGTCTCCTTTCGAAGTATATTGTTGTAGTGGTCAATATTATCAGGCAAAAATGATCCTACATAAGCATAACATCTGATTTCCAAACCCAGCTTTTCTATTTAACCCAGCTGACATTTCAGCTTCCTCTTGTCCCCTGACAAAAGTCCAATACAACAAGACAGCAATTAAGAAACATACAGGATCTGGTTTTCTCTGAGAGAGCAATATCTTTGGCTCGCGAGTTGATATCTGTCTGTGACGTGTAACAGTATCTGAATATAAAAGACTGTCTGCTTTGCAATATAGCCCTGTTTGGCAGTTCTGCTGTTATGCTAACATATCACGTCATAGCGCTATTTTTTGGTGCCAAGATGCAGAGACGCTAATGATTTGTGCTTTGTGGGAAAGCTTGTGCAGCATGCATGGATGGGATCTTGAGAGATTCAAAGATGAGTAATATATGGGGATAATATAGATACCATATGTTCTCCTGCCTCTGCACAAGGCGAGGAGGTTGAAGGATGATGAGGTGCTAGGACGTCAGATCCTTGACACTCAGAAATCTAGGTGATAGAGGAGAGGAAAGGATAGGGATAAAGAAGAAAAAGACGAGGGGAAAGTAGGAACGGGTGCTGAGAGAGATTCAAAGACAGTTCCCATGCATCATGCCAAGTATTAGACTAGGGCATACAGTCTATGACCTCACTGCTCTGCGGCTGGGTAGAGCTGCTCGGCAACATCACTGCATCAGCCCCTCCACTTTTGTGGTTTTGTTTGGGACGGATCAAGAAAGCCCAAATGGAGCACAAAACATGGAGGTGGGCTAGCGGCCCAAAAATGATCTGAGCCTGCCAAGTGCTTGTGGTCGTCTAGTCAGGTCAGTCCTGGTCAGAGTAGAACATCGCCCCATCCATCCAGCAAAGCAGGCTTACACTGGCCTCTGCAATGACTGCATCACAAGAGAGAAACCCCTCTTAACCCGGGCTGTGCTACCCCTTCTGGATGGAGCTGCAGCCATGGCAGCACGGGTGCAGGAGCCGGAGCCAGAATAAAGATCACAGCCATGTGGCTACGGAGGTAGAAGCACCGCTCTAACCCTGCAGTACTGTGAAGAGTCAAGCTTCATGAGAAAACAAGGAGAAGGACTATTTTGGGATTAGGGGATATTACCCATAGTGGATAAACTGAAGTGATGATTGAATGCATCCTGCTAAGATACAAATGGAAAAAAGAAAGTGATGAGGGATAAATGTCTGAGGAATGACTAGGATGTGTGTTGGAAGGAAGAAAGGTGCTTCAGATCCTCCATGGGTGTGTGCATTCCTGTACTAACCACAGTCAATATGTTAAGTACATAAACCATCCTTAGGAGTCATCCTAGAGGGGAAAACTGTATTACATACATTGTTTTTTTTTTGTTTTTTTTTAACACATCAGTTTTAGGCTAATAAAAACTAGTAACTTCTAAAAACATCAACTTTAAGTTTTATTTTAAACTGTTTTACTTCATTAATTCATTCATTTATATTCTGAACTGCTTAGTTCTGGAGGTCATGATGGTGCTGGAAACTATTCTGTTTTACTATATTGTCCAATTACATTTTTCTCCTTTTTGCTTGATGTAAGTGATAGACAGGGAATCATATAAAATAAAGGACAATGTGAACAATAAAACAAATGATAAAAATAAAGAGGTAAAACTGATTATATGGCAGCATTTATTTAGATAAAAAATAAAAAATAATTATGTAAATACTAATCTGTACAAATGTGTTTCTGAAAGGGTTTTAAAAATAGACACTAGTAGCTGTCATTCACTTATAACTGATACAGTTCTCGTGCAGGTGTGAGCATGTAAGCGAGCTGACAAATAAGCAGACAGGGCACATCTCATTTGCTGCACTGTAGCTGCACCCTCTGCACAACTTTATTCAGTTGAACTGCCTGTTTATACTAAGGTGTGGTTTTAAGAAAACATTTGTGATGAAGCTTCAAACCGCCCAGTGTAAATGATGCATACAGAAAGAAAAATCAGGTTATGCATGTGACTTAATCTGCAGGCCTGAGAATGTTTGGTGGGAAGTGTGGCAGCTTTCATGTCATGCTTACATTAGAAAGTGCTTTCTCTCTTTGTAACTTTTATTCCTCTCCCACAGAGCTGAACCTTGTCCAGCAGCTGTATCTAGCTGAGCGCTAGCCAGGATGCTAACCAGTCCCAGGTGCCGTCAGAGCTAAGCTAGCACAGTAGGCCCACCTAGACTGTGAGGCCTTGGGTTTCACCTCAAACCACAGGCAGCCCTCTCGCAAAGATCCAAACTATACCATAAAAGTGTTGTGGCTAAGTCAGACTAGCTCTTGTGCAAGCATGTCCTGTCATGCATTATAAATCTATCTACATTTCCATTATGCACAGTGTCTCTCAATCACATTTCTGGATTACATTGGGCTGAAGTTGTTTGCTCTTCTTACATCCTGTATGAGCTGTGAACAAATTATCCCGGCCAATAGTGGGGTGTTAAATACTTGATTAACTTGATGAACTAACACCAAAGGTAACTTTCACATTGGATATATTTCTTGTTTTCTATTAATCTTGTTCAAGATGAAGCAGCACCCTTCACTCTCCAAAACACTTCCTGTCTCTGGTTGAGGTGTACTGTATGTGAGTGATGGATCAAATTTTAGAGGCAGAACTAACACAATATTTTTCAGCTGTCAATGTGTCTCTTAAAATTAACTAACATTTATACTGTTGATCATAAAGTTGAAATTATATTGTTTTGACATTCATTCCTCTTTTTATTCCTATTTACACACATCAGTAATCACATTTTGACCAGGTACAGTGATCCCATACTGAGTCCCAGTTACACTTTATCAGGAATAAATTGCATTGCCACAATCATTCCATGAGAAGAGGTAAAAATATATATTTTTTCCAACTTTATGGGCAATAGTGTTAAAATAAATGAAATAAAAACAGCATTGGTAATAGACATGGCCAATGTCTGAAATGGGCTGCAAAGTGAGACATGGAAGGAGAATGCACAAAAATGAAGCTCCTCCCCCTCGGCACTGCCACCATGCTCTGCATATAGATATACTGCATGCATTATGCACAAGTGCATACCAGGAACAAGCTAAATAACACGTAATCCCCTTCATATCGCATCAGTCGTAGCCATTCCCGTGTGCATACACTCATGTAAACTCCCCTCCCTCTCACCTCTAACTTCCATGAACACCTTCCAGCCCACCTTATCTCCTGCTTTCCCTGCTTCCCCCTGCCTCCATCTTCTTCTCTGCAAGTTAATGTTGCCACCTTCCACGCTATCCTCTAGATAGCAGCCTAAACGCCTTAATGACATCATTGTTTCCACAGCTACTATCGCCCCATTTCCCAAAATCCTTTTCGGCCGTTGTCATTATCTCACCTGGTATCAGGCCTGTGATTTGCTGCCTCTGTACCCTGCCACTCCTCCGTCCCCCTTTAAAATACACAAACACACATACGCCGCCACCTCTACCCTAGAGCCTGAGCCAAAACCTGCAGCAGGCAGCGCTGTGAAAACATGTCCCCTCATATCCACTTTTCTGGAGACCATTTCAGCTGGTCGAGCTTGTCTAAGCCTGAACAGAGGAGACAGTCCAAGGCTGCGCTGCATTTGTCTTCCAGCATGACAGCGATCTTTTAGATATAAACATTACATCAGCGACACCATGCAAAGAAACTTACATGAAATGGTATACATTGCTAAAGAGCTGTAACACGAAAACTGAGTTGCCGTTCCAAGAGGATCCCACCCCACAGCTGCAGCGCTATACAGGCCTGTCCACAGAAACACAGTGGTGGTGCACAGATGTACCCTGAACCCCCTAAAAGGATGGACAAACATTTCTATTCCAGCATAATGAGGTAATTCCCTTTACCTTCTTCATGCCTTTCTCTTATCACTTGATCTTAAATGTTTTTCCGAATCGTGTAGGTTTTTGTGTCTCTTTTGTAGCTGGGGTCAGTCACAGGCTAACTGATGTCATCTGATCCTGAAGGCTGATTTTGGTAGTGTCTCTATCAGTAGTCATCTTATTCAGCTACTGTTTGTTTTTCAACCCACACAGGGAGACAAGATTCTTGTCAGCACAGATACATGACATCATGTGTGAGAGACAGCTTGTTAGGGTGAGAGTTGTTGACGAGGTATGCCCATGCTGTTCGTACGAAGGAGAAAAAAAAAGAGAGAGAGAATAAATCAGCAAGAAGACATGCACAGAAGGCCAATGAGCAACAACATAATAAAATATATTCTCTTCTCTAAAGCCCTATTCGTAGTCAAGTGTTTCTTTTTATCTCTTCTACAACAAAGATCCATCCCCACAGATCAATCTAGTCATGTAAACCACATTAAAAGGCTGTGCTGTAATCTCAACGTACAGTGATGTTAAGTTAATGCCAACATTAACAGAACGTTTCAACAAGCAGGTATGTACAGAACTTGTTTGAGATAAAGCCAGATAAAGAAATGGGATGTAAAAGTTACCACAAACTGAAGACAGGGTTATGTTTATATTATGGTAATAGAGGAATGAATAATTCCCACATATTTAGTCTGACTGTAATGTGACTTTTATCTTGCTCATCTTACTTGATATGTCTCATTGCAAATGTCATCTAAGTTGATTAATGATTGATGAGTGACTGTGAAAGAAGACGACAAACAAGTATTGTCACCCGCCAGACAACGTAAAAAAAACAAACAATGCACTTCCTTTCATGCAGGTTTGGAAAAATGTGGCTGCCACGCCGCAATGTGATGAATTGATGTCAAGAGGTTAAAACGTAGCAAAACGAAGGTATGAAAATTGCTGCATTAGGTGTGTGTTAAGAGGACGTTGGTTGTAATGTTCATTGTACTGCAGGTGCAGGATCAGAGGGAGTAGTGCGTTGCATTGCGAGTGGGCAGGCAGTGGGTGGTAGGGGTGGAAGTGCAGTGGAGATAATCCCCAGCTTTTGCCCTAAGTCCTCTGCACGCTGGGCAGATCAGGGACTGAAGGAGGAGTGGTGCTACCTCGTGGCAGTCACCCAGCCCCGAGCCTTCCACCTGACCAGCCTGGCAGCCCTGCAGCCCAGCAGGCCCAGAGACTCAACCTTCAGTTTCACTCAAGTACTGCTGAACACTTATGCCTAAGTCTGGCTCAGTAGGCTTTGAGCTTGTAGTTGGCGTGACTGTGTCCTTAGCTGCCCCTGTCCACAAATGCAGATAATCCAGTTTCTTAAAACACTCCATCATATTTCTTTTTTAGTCAGAAATGTAAATGAGTATCTTGAGATGTTTCGTAACAGCTATTGCTACTACTGAATGAGGATGAAGTGTCCCATGTATCAATAAGCAGGACACGGGGGTCAGTAGGTTAATGCGTTGGTAGGTTAATGGTCGTGCGTTTGGCCCTGGGGAGGCATGAAGTTGAGAGGTTAACCCAGAGGTTGAAAGGTCAGGTAACCCCAAAGCACCGTTCCAGGACGAGCCCAGATTCAGCTGGAGGCCCTAAGGAAAGACCCCTTCAACCCACACATCGCCCTGCACGCAGTTGGGAGCACCAGCTGTTAAGGAGAGGAAAAGATGGGACGAGGGAGGGAGGGGAGCTCAGCTGACAGGATGTGCTCCGGTCCCAAGACACCATTCACTGCCGTCCATGCAGCCCACATTCTGTGTTAGTTATCAATCATACTGAGAACTTTCTGCGCTCATTTAAAGACATTCCCTCCATAGTTATAAGGTCTTAAATAGTTCAGACTGAAATTTTTAAAGAGTGATAAATAATTCAATCAAATGGCTTTAAATGACACTAATTTTTGAATGATCTTGTGATGTGAGACTGGAAAAAAAAATTGTGGTGTCATGGTTAATCAGTGCCCCCCCCCCCAGTGTCAATAAAGTGTGGCTCTTCCTCAGCCGGCTTTAACCTCTCTGTAACCCCACCACTACTGCTGTCATTAGAACCATCACAAGCGTCCTAACCATGTGATATGCACATATCTCCAGCCTGGCTCCAGCTGTGAAACCACAGCTTCACACCCATGTCCATCAGCTCCACTGACTCCAACATGCACTGCTTGTAAACACATAAACAAAAGTCAAGCACATTGCTTTACTGGAGGAATTCTTCAGATAGCTGAGCTGACTATTTCCCTAGTCTACACCACAAAGTCACTGTTAGTTCCCTCTTGAGGTTGTTGCAAATAACTCTGTCTTGATTTCCCTATCTCAGGGAAGTTCCCAGGTGTTTTATAACTTAATACTGAAACAGGAGACGATGTTATCAAAACACGAAGGGATGTCTTTACCCGAGTAAGAGCATTTAATGATGTTTTTTTGAATATTAAATCATTATGCTGAGAAGTGGGAAGTGAGAAAATGGGTCTGTTCTTTTTTAACGGAAACTGAAAGTAAAACATTTACAGCAACTTTATGAAATCATCAGTTAACAGGAATGAACTTTTAAACAGCTTATTTTATCTATTTTTAGATTCTTTACGGTAGATATTGTGACTTTTGACTTGAACGATAGACAGTTTTTTCCCCCGAATCTGTGGCTATTCAACACACTTTCACTTTCTGCCGTTGTCAGACAACATGACATACAACTAGTTCTTTTCAGGTATGACCCATTCTTTAACTACGCAGAGGTCAGATTGGCTGTGGGTACGTCCCTGGTTGTCCTTAAGAGATGAATAAGAGCTGCACCACTGTGAGGGACTAGTGTCGAGAGAAGATAATATTACCCTCTATATTGTAATTGTGGTTTTCAATTAGACCAATAGACATTTGCAGTCGGTCCCATGAGAAACAGGACCTGTTCCCCATGGTGACAGATTACACCCACCTGTTAAGGAGACAATGTCCTTTAAACGTCTTCAGGTAGAGATGGGACTACATGCCAAGGGTTATTCTCAGGAGGATTCAGTGTGGGAGTGATTTCTGCCCACAAGTGAGCACAATGAATGTTTTTATATCCACTGAATGAGCTGAATTCTCCCATGTAGACCTTTCCTTGATGAAAACACTCCAAACAGAAGCACACGACCCCATCAGCGAATGTAGGGTTTCAAAGTGCCTCTGCATCTTTTCAACGGGAAAACAATAAACAGCATGAGAAGTCAGTGAAAGCAGAGTTTTGGCGCAAAAGCTTGCAACCAGGTTCAGAGGCACTCTGCCCCTGTTACTGTGCTCTCATATAAACACATCCCCAGAGAAAGGACACATGGAGCCAACTGCTGGAAAAGTTTGCACAGTCTTGACTCAGTCACATGAGGCACCCACCCTAAAACGCAGCAAACTGTGAGCGATTGATGTGCGTTCATACAGACAGAGCCCAGGAAATCAAAACGTGCAGCAGCATAGTGTGTCAAAAAACATCCATATTCAGGCGTTTTGGGGTTTGTTTAAACAGCACTTTGCCTGATCAGCTTTTATTATACGTTGTCCAGTACCACTGACAGATGCTACTGCTACACCATAGTCCAGAAACCTCAGTGACTGGACTGAATCCAGTGCAGTGCATTTATCCATCCAAATAAAATTCCCGTAAATGAGGGAATTCATGTTTGTTTCTGAACACAGTGGAAGTTAACTCTAGGGAGTAGCTGAGCTCAATTAGTGTGTTGTTTTAGCAAATGGACTTGCTGAGTCGTATCCAGACACTTCTGCCACACTAAAAGGCACAGGGCTGAAATTTCAAACATTCTGCGCAGATGTTATGAGAATGTTCATAAAATGATTCATGATTAGACTGGCTTTAAAATGTACATAATCACTAAAGATGACAAGTGTCACCATTAGAGAAACTGATGACCAGAGTGAGGTCAGAGTGGAAGAACAGCATCCTGAAACACGTAAGATTGAAGATTGCCTTTACTGTCATAGTACAATTAAAAAATATATCAAAATTATGAGAGTTTTACTCTTACAACATACTTAAAAACAAACAAATGCATCATACACATCCATACCTACATATACCCCACACACAACACACACACACACACACACACATACAAGGGCCCCTAATAAACAATAAATAAGTGATAAATAAGTGGCAAACTTAAAAATCCGAATTACATTAAATAACTGCACTTTAAAATCTACTTGTGTTTCCTCATTTAATAACGTATGTCTCTTGTGCTGTGAACTTGCATTTATAATAGCTTAGAAGTAAACTTTAAGTTTATTTGTTAAACTTTCTGTATTAATATTCCTCTAGTGGTGATACTTGTCATATTTAGTGATACTTATATTTACTTATATTTTCAAGGGTGATAGTTTACACAGTAACAGTGTGTTTTCATGTTATACATTTTCATGTAACCAACTGTATTCAGATTTTTAATATCAAACAGAGAAAATGAACGCGCCTTCGAAATAAACAATATCTCACCTCATTTTAATGATTCTATGAAAAAATCTTCTTCATCTCACTCAGATAACTCACAATATGTAAAAAAATAATAAAATCAGTGAAAACCCAGAGCTTTCGAAGACATAGGAAGCGTTTTGAGTTACTGGCAGGGATGCGTACATTCTGGGCCCCTGTGATAAGATCACACAACGTCAACTTTCTGGGCTACGTTTCAAGCAGGATGAAGAAGACAAAGCCGTCTTTGAAATATAAACGCAAGTGAAGAAAAACCCTGAGTCTGCAGTATTTTGATCATTCTCTGTTTCAAGATAAAAGCCATCCTAATTTAGAGTTGGATTCCTCAGATTTCTGAACAGGATGTATGCTGAATTTCACCTCTACCCTGTTTGGCATCATTATTTTTAATCGGACACTTTCTCTGTAAATATAAACTCCTATTTTTTATATTTAATTAAATCAAAGGTGTATCTTAGTGATTGACAGACATTGTAAAAGGATGATTTTGTTAGTTTGTCATCCAGGTACATGTGCAGCAGGGTTGATGGAGCTGAGTCTGCAGACTGGGGGTGCTGAGGGCCTCATCGTCTGTGTAAACAGGACCCGACTACCCTCAGAGCTGATGGCTATCGACCATCCAAAACCCTGGAATGACAGGTTTTTATCTGGAAGTGGGACCGAGATGCATGTCTGTGTGTAGCTTGGTATGTACGCGTTCTTCAAACCTCTATACGATACTGACTCTGCCTCAGCAGCGGCACCATCTGTGTTACAGACAATGTCATTACTTGAGTGACACACAACCAGCATCTTGTTGATTCTTTCATTGTGATAGATAGCTGTGTGAGTTCTTGTTGTTCCTCACCTCTCTGCCAACTCTACACATTAGGAAACGAAATTCAAGTGCTGCATGTAAAAAGGAACTTTGTGTGCCTGGGTCAAGGGGTCACCGCTTTCCCTTACCAAGAGGATTCCTGCAGTGTGAGAGCCAGCAAGCTGTCAGATCTGTCAAGGCAAAATAATTGGATCCTAATACACACTGTAATCGTCCCTAAAAGTCTCATAAGGAGCAGAGAAAGTCACCCATGGCAGATATTACCATCTCATGCCAGGGAAGATCTGTGCTGTACCGTATGTGTTTTCCCCTAATGTTGTGACTCATCAGCAGCCATAGATTTATTTGGATGACAGCGATTTAAGGAGGAATTGAAATGGTGTAGGGGCAGATGGGACACAAAGAGCAGATATAAACAGAAATCGAAAGTAACTAATAATAAAAGTAAATGAAATGCCATTAATGTTGGGACATTTTCATCCCTTAACAATAAGGGAACTTTACCTCATGCATTGGTGTTATTGAAGCTTCAGTTAAAACTATTACATCTGTAATAATTACTACAAAGTACAAAACTATAATTACTTCATGGATTGTTTAATTAAATAATATTTTTTTCTACATAATCAGATAATTGATATTACCTCTTATGTGTAACATCCACTACAGTTACATTTATATTAAGTTTTCCTAAATAAATCATGTTATCTTTACAGAGATGAGAGACTTTTGGGCACTATGCTAAAAATATATTTATTTTTAAGTTGTGTTTATGCAAATAGTCGACTGTCATATGTACTGTATATCGCTCTCCCAATAATCCAGTAGGACAAAGTATATGTTTGGGAGTAATGATCCCACTCAGATTTATAATAATTCATGCACAAAAGAGTTAATGTGATAAAAAAAAAAACATCCTGTTTTTTATTCCCAAACACAACAGTATATCTAGTATAATATTCCAAATCTTTATCACTGGGTCTTTATCATCATGTGTCTTCCTGACAGGTTCACATGAAGACATCATTTATCGCTGCAGCTGACAGGCTGACACTCTCTTTCTAAATTCACCAGTCGCATAATGAGACATCTCTATCTTCCTGTTTTGTTGCAAGGTAAACTCCAGAGTATCATCAGAGCTTCCAGCGAAGAGGACAAAGTACTGACCTGACCTTTTGACTTGACCTTTTTGACACAGAGAGAAGAAATAAGTGACACTGCCGGGGGAAATGCATCTCTCAGAATTTTAGTGTCTTCCATTTAAATCTAATTCTTCCTCTTTGCCAAGCAGTAAAGGTCAGGCCAGTAAAGCTGCCGTGTTGAATCACCCACTGGTGGAAAATTTTCAGATTTTCAAGTGAGAAAAGGGAGAAAATAAAAAATCATTTGTCATAATTTCCCCTGTTGGACAGATCTGGCTCTGTGGCCAGTCGGCAAAAGTTCAAACGTGGCGTTCAGTGGGTTGGAGTGACGTTCTCACCAAGCGGGGACAAACCAAAGTGTTTGAGGTGGTCGCTCTGCTGGAATTCTGAATCCAGGAGTGAAATGGCCTGTCAGAGTGATGTATGATGTAGAGGGGACAGAGGGCTGGCATCCTGGACTTGAGAACGTCTAGCATGCGCCTCCATTTCACAGACAGCCCGGCAGCACACATGAATTATTACAGCAATGTCTCGCATAAACAGAAACAAAAGACATTTACTTTAACACTATCTACGAAGCAAACTATGTTACAGTAATGTTGAAGATACTAAAATCATGCACTATAAGGAGCAGGACATGCTGCTAATCAGAATTTACTGTAATCCATAAAAATCTACCGGGTTAATAATAAAACCAAGTGGAAAATGACTAATCACAGATAAAATGTTCATGATCTTTGGCTTCACATTTGATGATATACTCTACTGTTCCTCTGTCTATATTTTCTTGTGATCACTTCCCCCCGGAGAGCAGACACATACGTAACGAAAGGGAAATACTGCGTTGAACCCAAATGTGCCTGCTCATAAGGTCACGCTCACATCATATTTGGTAGAACTGAAAGTAACACATGTCCTCTCACTGTCTCCCTTTCCCTTTCTCATTACAACCTCTTGGCTTTTTCAGCCCAACATGATTTCCATCATGGCCTGTCCCCCCCCCGCACCCACC
>JAPQRQ010000027.1:19025428-19040129 GCA_037367365.1 Apogon talboti
GCACATGATGTCATCCTGTAGCATGAAGGGGGCCAATCAAACCCTGAGAAAATTATGTCACCTTTTGTTGAGCTCGTCCATTCAGGGCTATAGAAGTGCAGTGAATTGAGAGCTGCAGAGAGGTCATTTTTCCCCCACCGAGTCGCGTATGTGTGTATGTGTGTGAGAAAAAGCGGGGGAGAAAAAAAGGGGGGAGGCAGGCAAGCAGGGAAGTGCATTGTGAACATGCTAATGTTGTTGACCGTAAGCAGAGCCATAAAGATGTCATGAAGCTCAACTTCCAAAAACATCAGCGCCGGGTCCTTCACACAACTTTTTTTTTTTTTTCAGACGCCGATGACCTCGTCCCCCGCAAATTTGATTCTTAATATGATCCCTATGACGCTTTGAAAAAACTTGTCAGAACATTGTCAAGCACCAGAATAAAGGTCTCAATGCACTGCAATGGAACCTAGCCCAGTCGGCTTTGTTTTATCACAGAGAGAAAGACAACAATAAGCAACCCCTTGAAGAATAATTACCCCTTAGCAACTCCGCTGCGACACAATCCAGCACTCATGTCCCATCCCCCGCCGGGTCCTTCGCACCCCTGCCCAGAGTAAAACCGTATTGAATCACAGCTGAATTTGACAGTGAACGACAGCTGAATGGGAAGTCACTTCTGAATTGTTGAACTCATTCAAACTAATTGAAAACAAAAAATGCATTTGTAGTGTATGCTAGAATGTGTTTCTGCAGAGGAGGAGAGAGAGAGTGTGTGTGTGTGTGTGTATGGGGGGGAGTATTGGAGATTTTTAGGAAAAAACTGGTGAAAAAGTCCCTGTAGTCTGACCCCTGTTGACTTTGACTGTGACATTAAGCACTTCTCTGTCAGCATCATGCACCAGGGTTTACAGAAACTAAACACACCAAGCTAACAGGTTTTCCATTACATCACCCTTTTCAGAAATCAGTTTGCGACTTCTAGGAAAAGACATGAATATATTAAATCGCTGAACGCACCAGTTATACATAATTTCATTTATATATCCACATCATTTCAAAATGTGTCTGTGAATTTGTTCCTTTATTTATATCAACACCCCCCCTCCACAATTTCACTTTCATCCTGCCTTTATTCCCTGAGAAAAATTAAATAAAGCTGGTTGTCGTACACACTGCCCTGTGAATTACAAGACAGACCAGTAATGAAGCCAACAAGACGAACAAGAAGGGCAGACACATATTTGCATGAACGCAACGAACACCGTGAAAACCTCTTATCAGTTATGAATCTCGTAAATCTGCAGCTGAAACAACAGAACAGACAGCAGCTTGGATACAGTTTTTATTTCAACTAACTGGTTGTCACAGACACAACAAAAAGTCATGGGACCATTAATCATTCTAATAATCAATATCTTGACAGGATTATTAAACAATGTTAACACAGGCTGCCAGTGTCCCATAATTACGCAACACTGACGGTTGTTGGTTTGGCTTCACCTTCACCTTCACCTTGATGACAAAAGCCTCTTTGTGACAATAATAATATGAAGTCAAATACCAGAACATACACACTACTAAGACAATGTTGATTGTGTTAATTTATATGACAAAAGGCATTTTTTTGTTCTTTAAACTAAATTAACTCTGTCTGTCCTACATTTTGTAATCAAGTCGAGGTAAGCACTCCCGTCAGTCAGTAAAAAAAAATAATACTAAGAATGAAAATAACATTTGATTATTTTCCATTTACAATTCCAGCACTTGTTGATACAGTATCCAGAATAACACAGTAAATGTCACAAGAACAGTGTATGAGCAGCCGTGCAAATAAACACTGGATATCAAAAGCAGATGTATATATGGGAAAATATTAATCCTGGTTCAGTTTAGAAAAAGGCTGAAAATATGTAGATCCATTGTTGGAATTATGGTAAATGTACGTGTACTGAGGGTTTTTTTTTTTTCCCCCAGTGAGCACCTCTCCAGACGGGGGTTGACTGATCCGTTCCATAATGACTGAGCAGCGGAGTACGCTCCACTGTCCCACTGAGTTTATGTCACCGCTTTTCTTCTTCAGGTCCAAGCTGCTGGGGCTGGATCCTCAGAGTGAGACTGTCAGTGATGGAGCTCATTCTGTCAGCAGCGATGCCAGCAGCAAACATCTGCTGCAGGGGACGCGGCTCCACCGTCCAAACCAGGATTTAGTCTGATCCTAGAAACATAATACAGAAAGTAATGATTGACTGCATCCAAAAACCGCTTGAAGCTTGAACATTGACACGTGTTTCTCATACTCGAACTCAAGAAAATTCGAAGTTCTTCTGGCTGCATTTTAACGGTAGAAGAAACTGTTAAATCGTGTTCTTTGAATAAACTAAAAAATTCTCCTGTCTTGACGATCTGCCTGCAGAGCAGATGCTGATGCCGCTTCCACATGCAAAACGGATTGAGGGTTTAAACTGCAGGACTTAAACTGGCATCAGAAAGTTGCACAGGAACCACCCACAGTCTCGTCCACAGCTGAAATTATCACATTACCAGTGGTGGCAAAATCCTGGCTGTGTTGGCTGGTTCCAGGCCTGTGGAAAGACAGCACCAGGTCTGGATATGTTTATGGTGCACATGGACTTAGTAAACTTCAGCAATTTTAATTAGTTTATTTGTTAGTCGCTAATTTGTTTCTACAAATTTGTTGTTTCTTTCAATTTTGATCAACTGACTACTTTCAATTTTACCTTATGTTTAGTTTTTCCAGGTATAATGCAGGAAGAGTCAATTTATAGTCCCTAAACAGGTAGAATGACAGAATGCATGGCATCAAATATGATTTACAAAACCATTTATTTCATCAATTGTCCCATATCCAGCACATTATTCCTATTTTTATTCCAGATTGCGAATCGAGAGGAAAAGCAAAGTTGATTTTACCTACAACTCCTTTTAGTTGTAGTTTGTGTTGCTTTGTTAATTATAATTCTATTTAGTTTCAGTGTTACTTTTAAATATATTTCAGCGATACATGCTTTTTATTAACTGTAAATCTAAAAGAAACAAGAGTTTATCCTTTGTTTAACTGTATTATGTATGACATAAGACCCTTTATTTCAACGACAAACATTAAAAACGTATGAATTTCATTGAGAAAATATGGGAAAACACCTGATATGTATTACTTTAAAGAGCATAAATCAAATGGCATTCCACTGAATATAATCCAGAACAAGAGCTGGACTCTCTTATGAAAGCGGCGTTGATCAGTGCACAGCATCTACTTTTTTCACACACAACAAAGTCAGAAAATCCCAAGGTGAGGTAATGCAGGTAGGTGGCCTGTTGACAAACTGTACTCGGCGATGTCTTGCCCCCGCTTTTCCCCACGGTTGTCATGGCAGCAGAATGGCGGGACCAGCCCGTGTCTTGCCCGGGGAAGGGTGAACGTGTCATAATGTAGTAGTCATCCATCAGTGTTTCTCATCTTCTTTCTGCCTGTCTGCACCTCTGAGCTGGTTTACCTGTGAGGAGTCACGTTCACCGTCCTACAGGAAGTGGCCTCGCGTTAAACTCGTCCTTCATTTCCCTCCTCATCTGGCGCTCTCGAGTACTTTTCTGACTTTCCTTTTGTTCTTTTACTGTTATTATTTCTATTTTTAAAGTCATTTGTGCCGGATATTCATCATCTTTTGTTCATGTGTCCTATAAATAAACTACTTCCTCCATACCTTCCACCGCTCTGTTAACACACACTGCTATTACTTACTCTCATTTTAGCTGTATTTTCTCAGTCTCTGCTATCATTAGCCCTTTTTATACCTGGTTTTCTTTATGTCTCCCTTTGCCTCCATTCTGGCGTTCCCTTCCCACGTTTCTCTCCTATGCCTCACCTTGGAGCAGAGCCAGCCGAGCAGCATCAGCATACAGACCCAGGTTCCAACCTGCCCCTCGGTCTCGGCCTGCCCGCGTACGCCTGTCTGTGCCTGAGGCCGTGACTGAAGCCTCTATCATCCTCCATCATCAGCACATCTACTGTACCTGTCTGCTGGCAGCCTGCCATCCACACACACACACAGTTCCCCTTCATTTACTGAGAGAACCAGGTAGGAGAAAAAAACATCTAACATCTATAGAAAAAGACTACTCATGTTAAGGTCAAGCATGTTTGACCTCTATTGAGAACACCCACAGTTACCCTGAGAGGCGGCACGTCTACAGTACCACTCATTCAGACTGCTGGCTGCCCTGCACAATCCCATCAACAGGCTTCTTTGAAGGCCACCGACTCCGTGGTGGGCCATCAAAGCAGATCTTCATTCAGTTCCATTGAAAGGATCTGAGGCTCTTGAGAGAAGCTGTGTTTGAAGTGATATCTCTGTGCCACTGCATTCTTTACCAAGCTGTCATGACTTGAGTTACACAATAAAAAAAAAAAAACGCAAGAACATGGGCGGAAAGCCAGTGCCACAACCCTGATCAAGTCTCATATATACATATATATGTGAACTACTACTCCTCCTCCGTTTGATCATAGGGTGTACCAAATTCTTGTTGTTTATTCCACAGTGCGATCACACACGAGTGAAGATCAAACAAAAAACGGAGTCATCCTTACCTGAATCTTTGCAGATCATGTTTCCATTACTCAGCCTCTTCTCGCTGCTCACCTGAGATCATCTGAAAAAAAGATTAAGGATGGGAAAAAATGACTCAGAGTGGGGCTCATTGAGGGCAAAACATAAAAGTATACTTAGAAAGAATCAAATTTACCTGGGTCTAGCTCTGCTCATATTTACATTAACATTGATTGGTTTTCCTACAGTGCAATGAAAAGCCATAGCTGCTTCCTTTGTGTTCCTAAGTATGTGGAGATTATGGTGAGGCAGAATAAAGCCTGGGAGTCTGCACCCCTAAAGGCACGCCGTGAAAATTAGAGAAATCGTAGGGTAAGAGGAAAAAATGTAGAGCACTCAAGACCAAATAGGAACAGACAGAGGCTAGACGGCTTTGTTTTCGATACCTCGAGGAGCATTTCTTTATGTTGCTCTTAAAATGTGGTTAACCCATAAAGACCCAAACCTCCACTGTTGACCGAAAGCATCTACTAATGTAAACTGTTTAATACCTGTTGATCCACTAATCCTATCAAGACATGTAAATAATTGGTGTAAAATGCAGTTTGTCATCTTTTCATGGTCATCACATATGACCCATTTGGACGTTCAGAGGCTCCGTAGTTACCGTGGAAACACCGTCATCTTCTACAACATTGATTCACCAGTAAAACCCATGGAGTTATATCAATGACAGTGGGTGGACACACTTTGTTTTCTTTGTTTACTTAATGATATATTTGCTGAAAAAGTCACATTTTCTTCAGTTTTCTCAGTTTTGATATAATAACCTTTAAATTTACTTAGAGTTTTCAAGAACATCTATATTAAATATATGAAAATACATAATTTACAGTGAAAAATGCAAAATATACAGGATGACATCATAATAAATGGTGATAAATTGCTTCAGAAAGGTTAAATACAGAGAAAAATTCATTTGGGAACTGACACAAAAGTAGCACTGGGTCTTTATGGGTTAATTTAGCAAAAATTCCATCGTATAGATGTTAAATTAAAAAAAAATTAGATCATTACAAATTAAATACAAATATCAACAGACTTAATGCTCTTATTTTAAAACAGGTTGTCACTCAATCGCATTATATTTAATGCTTTTGACCAAGTCTGGTTTTATTATGACCACATGACTCAGATCTTTTCCAGTATCTTCACAGAACATTTAAAAAGTCAAAGCTGGAGTAGCAACATAGATCACCCGACTCCTGTTTTATGAAAATCTAAGGTTTCAACGGAGCTCTGAGGTACCTGGCAGTTCAGGATAATGGAAGCAGTCACAGTGGCTTTTCCATCGTACCATTTTAAAATTACTGTGGTTATTTTATAAGGTCAACAGGTTCAGGTAGATATAGCGTGGAGAAATGTGCAGGTTTCTTGACACAGACTGAAGCTTTTGACTGAAGCTGTGCTCTCTGGACCAATGACAGCTAGGGTCCCTCTTTCTCCAGACGCAGACAAAGGTGCTCTCTGATTCTGAGTTTCACTGTCCCAGACTTGTTACCTTGGCAACAAATGCACTGTTTCCGAGTGACACAAAGCCTGAACTTAAGAACCTCCTTTCAGGTTGAAGGCTCCAAGAGTTGAGGGGAAAACAGCAATAACAGGACGGCAGGGAGAGAAACTGAATACTGGCAAATTGCTTCCCAGAGTTTCTGGAGGACATGGTAAAATGATTCTTTCTTTCCTCTCCCTTTTAAAATACCTTTCCCTGGCACCAAGCACCATAGGTAGTTGCATGCTGGTCCCATTTCTTTTATATCCCTTCTTGTGTTTCCATTTTTTCAAGCTATCGTACCGAGCTAAGTGAGTTATCATGTACGTTAGTAGACTGGAGCTGCATGTGGCTAGGCTAAGCCTCCAGATGAGGTAATGTTTAGAGAGTTGGCGAGCCAGGAGAAGGGTTGGTCAGGTCTTGATTAGCTCAGGGGTAGGGGCTCTCTAATATTGGACACCCCTTTGTGTGGTGAGATTACTACCTTATGAAAAACTGCCCCTGCTGACACGCCTGATGGGAACAGAGCTTCCTGAGTGCTGCATCGTCCTGCTTATGAGCTCTCACACACAGCCAAACACCGAGCACACACACTCGAAGAGGCACGAGCAGTGAGGGGTCAAACAGACAACGCTCGAGCAATGTACAGACATGAAAACAAGCATGCACAAGAACAGGAACAGGTACGAGTGCAAACATCACCTCTAGGAGCTTCCTGCCTGTATGTGATGACCACGACCGATGACCCCCCCCGCATGCATTTATTAACAAGGCAAGATGACACACAAAACCACGCTCGCTCCGCTCACTCTCCCACTTTACTGTGGCAGTCTCCTCCGGCCACTCTCCAATGAAAATCACATGATGGACCACATCCAGCCCTGAAAAAACAACCAAGAATCTCCTCCTCGAAAAACATCAACAAACAATGTTTAAAAAAAAAACGGAGAGGATTCAGAGGCAAAGCTTTCAGGGGATTTCATCGTAGCAGTCCTCTAAAGAGGGCTGAGGCTATAGGATGATTTCAATTATTTGATATAATTTCTGATGGTCCATTAGTTCAAAATAAAGCTCTGATTATATGAGATGTGTAAACAGAATGTTGCAAATAAAACCTGCATGAGTCCGAAACAGAGTCGTACTTTTTTCCAGATGTGTAATCGACTGTTAATTAGAATGGCCTTACTTTTGATGTAACCTTTCCTAAATAAATCTCATTTAAAACCAAGAACAACAGAATAAATGCGGCATTTTAGTCTATTCGACCACATAGCAAATTTCAACACCTTTCTAGTTCTACTGTTTAGGGAGCCTGCGCTAACAAATGCTAATATTTCTACGGTGCACCTTGTGAAAACAAATGAATACTTGTAGGTGTATACACACACAAGCAGGCGAGCACCCATACACACCACTCATGGACACTGGCACAACCTTGCGCCAGTGGTCCTTTAAACCAGTCATGTGAAACGACCCGTTCATTTCTGCAAATCAGATTACATCTCCAAGCTGAGGTCTGCAAGTCCACACACATAACGCTCGGGGCTCAGGGCCACACAACACACGTAGCTTAATCACATTTTGTCCCATAAACCCTCTTGTCTTTGTGAATGTAAGCAAACAGCTATTATCAGCCAGGAAATACACTTAATATAAGCTAACAGAACAGTACATACAGACTACAGTATACAGACAATACACTATAGAGTATAATGTCCACAATTCATGCATCTGTTCACTTCAGTACGAAACAAAATTAAATATTTCCTAAGTGAAAGAAAATCATAGAAGGCTGTGATAAGCCTGCTTTTAGTAGAGCCCGACTGCCGTTTGGCAGCCCCACTGTGGAATGAGCACATGTGGAAACATGTTTGTAGTGTGTTTGGCAGGAATGAAAATGATAGATGATTCCTAAATTATTCAGATCCTATTCAGGTTACCCAGCACTGTCAAGGCGGGAAAAATCACATTGTTTTCTGCTGAAATCATTGTCAAATAAAAATCAATATGAAATACTGTATGTAATGATATATGGTGACCTCTGAGTGACTGACTTAGTAGTTTTACAATTTATATTTAGTGATTAGACTCATAAATAGATTATGTTTTTGCTCAATTCAAATATACCATGTGTCACAGTGCAAAAGGAGTTGGCTGCTGACATACTGGTCAGCCTAATCAAACCCAGAAAATTGAAGTAAGCACAAATCTCCACCCTTTTAGGATCTACATTAAGCTACACACTCCTAATCAAAAAGCTCTTCAACTACATCAGCATGTCCCCCTGACCCAGCCAACAACCAAATGTAATTTGTCTTCACAGAAACTGAAATTACTTCCCTATCATGTTTGAAAAATCAGTCACAGCTGTCTTATTATTCATGGAACCAAACAAACAAAAAAAAAAATCTTAAAAACATCAGCCACATAACAAACTGTCTGAGGCCCTTTTGCCCTTGGTGAAATGGAGGTCAGGGGGTTGTGGGTGGCAGGAAGCTGGGACAGTTGTGATGTCAGGACTCTGTCAGTCTGCCCAACTCAAGTTCAGCTAAAGCAGGTCATTCTCTCTTCACAGTGAAATCTGAGGAGACCAGCAATGGTGACCAGCAGCTCCGGGAATGGAGGAGCAGAGGGACCGCACCCTGGGTTAGATTGCACTGGATGGGCAGATAAGGCGACAGAAAAGGGCAGATTGGGGCAGGGCTACAGGGGAAACCGGCCGGGGTTCTGTTACCCCAGGAAGAGCTCAATCATCCCTTAGATCACCTGCCACACCTGTGGAGGCAAAGATCGGATTCAGTCGCACAGTGTCACCGGTCAGGAGGGCGGAATCGCTCACCGGAGGCTTAGAATGGATGCGACTATGAACCGAGGTGGGGTGAAGTCTACAGCAAATGTGTGGAGCAGATAACTGTACTGTTGGCAGTGTTGCATGTTTTGGACAAATAAGTCATGATGAATGAACGGTAATGATGTTTTCCATTAAATCGGGTATAGACTCGAAACAGAGTTGGCGTTGTCAGTATCCCAAATCCTAAATACACCACATATTATGCATTTTTGTCTATATTTTGGCTAAGGCTGGACAATATATCAAATTTGATGAATTGAGACTTTGCTCTCTGAAAATTGTGGGAAAATGCCTAATTTGAGATGATCCCACTGGAGACACCAACAAAAATTCAACATCCAACCTGTTTGCTTCTTCTAATGTAATAATTGTGAATGTGTTTCAGTCAGATATAGCCTAACGTTAAAACTTGAGCAAAGAAAGAGTAGTTTTGAATCAACTTTTGTCTTCGGTTCATGTAAGCCAGAAAGTAATCAATCAAAAATCCCAAATCATTCATAACACTGATAAAAAGGGGAAAAAAAATATATCCTGGCAACGAGAAAAGTACATTTCTTTATCCGCTACAGCACCATCTGAGAATAGCAGTAAATTAATCAATAATTTTCTTCCAGCTCGGTTTTATAGCAACCAGTACTTTGTGGTTACACACTCCTAAATATGAAGATTTGTGCAGGTTTCACATCACACATTCAACCATAAAGGCACAACTTCAACCAAACCCTAGAATTTTAACTTCCATTTTTTATGTATGTGCTAATTTAATGGGGTTTGTACTTTGGCCAATGCTCTGCATTATAAGTTTCATAAAAATGAGAAAACTAGTCTTTGCACAAACCTGCTGACAGTCAGATAAGTGTGAATCAAAAATCCCGACCGAGGAGGGAGGAAATAATGTTGGAGGAATGAAAAGTTTTAGGGCCATAGAGTTAGTGTAAATAGAAAAGCTGTGACATAACTCGGGGTGCATTTAGACAGCACTACAGCACAAACCCTTTAAAGTAAAAGCATACACATGCATACCGGTAAAATACACCACATTGTAGTATCTTCATCTGGAGTGCATTTCCTCACTCCGTTGGGTTGGCACATGGTCGCTGGTTCCTGTTTTACACCACTGAATCTCTCTGGGTTGCTGTACTCTGCCTGCATGGAAACAAATGTCTTTAAACCAAAACCATCTCTGATTTTAGGGACAAGAACCACTTGCCTCTAAAATCTACTGACTGAGACTTGTCTACTACAGTAGGTGCAGAGGAATGAAATTTACTCCCACATCTGGAAAAACCCTACATGGTGGATTATGTTGGTTTAGGATCTAGTTTTGACAAGTTCTGTTCCCAGTTTGCTTAATTCTCTCATCATGAAGCAGAGAGGTGCAATCATCAGTGTCATACACTGACCTCTGGGGTGGAAACTGAAAAGATGATAATAAAGTTTGAGCCACCAGCTCTTTAATAAGACAAATAAGACAGCTCAGCCTTCCTCACTTTAATAAATGGTGGAAAAACTAATTTATGTCTTTTTACAAGGTGACAAGTGAGGAGAGTTTCTTTTTAACAGCACTCAGTTATGAGTTATTTTGTTTTATGCAAAAATGTCACCCGATGATCATTTATCGGCTTTTTAAACCAGTATAAGTAGTAACCAGGAGTGGTCAGGAGCTGTGAAATGTTAGTTTTAGAGTGAAGGTAAACAGCCTCTCCCATGGTGGGCCTGAACCCTACACAGAGTAAGCACATGTTTCCCATTGTGGTTAAAAGGGAAGGAGATTAAAGTGTAGTGCAGCCGGAGCCACAGTCATACACCCCATGGAGGGATCACAGTACTCTCAGGTCTTTCAGTACTGCTGATGCAGCCCAGTTGGAAGTGGCTGGTGTGTAGGGAGAAGCTATGTCCAGATATGTCAGATGGGATAGAGTCAGAGTTCTCTGGAGCCTCAATGTGAGGCCGGTTGTAGAGCTGAGGAGGAAAGAACGGTACCATGATGACAGAACTGCATGAATCTGGGCCCGGCAGACACTCACACAAACACAGGCTAGGTAAGATTATGAGAAGGTGTTGAAACCAAGCGGATTTAGCTTTTCAAGCGCCCAATTCTGTTTGTATGAAAAATAGATCAGCACTAAAGCTACATGAAAGACAGAAACAAAAGTAGAGAAAAAAAGCGGGTAATGCTGAAAATGAAAAAAAAAAAAAAAAAGTGAATATGGCTGCTAGTAGAAGCTGCCAAATATGAGGTTTTCACCCCTGGGCCTCAGGGTCAAATAGGCCACATTCAGGTTCCACAGGGGACGGTTAAAGCAGGAGACTGTGACTGTGCAGCCAATTAAAGGGCACTTTAAAAAGGCAAATAGTGCAAGGGACATTGAGGAAGATATGCATAGTGAAGCATATCTACACTTACCAAGAACTGCCAATTAACCAACACCCCATGAAGCTCAGCTGTGACTGCCTCTGGACGACTTCCATGTGCAGTGACTACAACATCTTTCTGTGCAGAGTAATAAAGGATATAAAGGGTGGGTTACACATTCAGCCCATCATGTACATCTAATATTAAAGTGTCTACTTCTTGCTTCGGGTCTTGTAAGGTTGGAAGGAGAACAAACATGACTTAAAACCATAAGTAAAGAAAAGGAAAATAATAACCATGACAAGTTGTAGAAGTATTTCCAACCTAAGTCAAAATATTAATACTCCACTCTAAGTAAAACCTTCATTAAACTGTTGGTACTTTACTTTTCTATATGATTAATATTACTGCTGCATTCATGTGTATGCTACATTTTAATTCTGTAGATGTTCAAGTTTGAGCGATTGAAAACAAGATCCTTCAATAAGTTCAACTATTTATTTCGCTGTTGGATATCATAGCATCACATTCTATAAACCCATCATTTTTTTTGTAGCATAGACCATATGTAATTAATGGACAGAGGAACTTTGATGTAACCCGTTGGTTTCTGAACTGCTGTTTTTCGTGATTTGGACATCGCCTCTGTGGATTTTTGAAGCCAGAAGTGACTATATTTGGACAAAAAAGGGCAGAACGACAGGAGCCTGGAGGGTCAGAGGCGAGCTAATGCCAAGAGTACATTTTCTGACTTGGTAAAATAGTAAACTAGTCTTCTTTTTCACCTTAGATCTTACTTATAGAGCTATAATTTGAAGATGGAGTACCAGATCACATTTTGGAAGTTCCTAATAAAAAGGATTAGAGTGGAATGAGTACCGTAAAAAAAGATAAATAAATAAATAAATATCTGAAAAGTAACTAGTAAGCAAATCTGTAAGCCAAATGTAGTGAAATAAAAAGTGCAATATTTTCTTATGAGATGTAGCAGGAGCCATAAAATGGAAATAATCAAGTGAGGTGCATTTAATTTGTGCTCGAGTACATGGATATATTCCACCACTAATTAAAATGGTGTAAACTGGCCAAGCAAAGCCACACAACATGAATATTATTAATGTTCTTGGGTCTATAGTACTTGGTTTTAGCTTTGTGAAAGAAAGGATGGAAATAATCATCATTTTATGACAGCATGCAGAGACAGCAAAGATTTGCATTTCGAAGAGGAAACCGCTTGTTAAAAAAAAAACAAAAAACAAAAAAAAAAGAGACTAGTGTTGGATTTGTCCCAGAAAACAAAAACAGCTCTGGTCACATCCATCAAATCAGATGTGATTCTCACTGAGACAAGGCTAAGACATGAATTCCAACATATTATAAACTATCATTTTTAACCTTCTGGCCTCAAAGCCCACACATAAACATAGATAATTACACATCTGTCAGTATCGCAGAAATACTGTATCAAGTTCTGCATATGTTTGTTCATTACGCTGCGCAGCAATTGAGTGTAGATTGTGTTTGTGCAGATTTGCAGAGCTTTCTCACCCACAAAAACACAGTGCGGGTAAAAGAGTACGGCATGTTAATGAGCGTGTGCATGGTTGTGTTTTGAAACTAGGAGCAGATTTATGCGGCATTTGGGATCAGCTCTGTAAAAAGGTCACGCTGAACACACTTGGGGCTGCTCAAGTAAAATCCAGTCGACTCCGTGGTCCAGGTGACTCCACGCCAACGGTGTCACACAGCACGCAGACATAAGCACCACTCAGATCACTTTCTACATGACATCAATAATTTCCAATCCCGATGACGCTACACTGACATTGAGCGTGTTTGATTAATTGGTTCCTACAGGGCTCTTGGAGAGTTCCATGTGAAAAAAAAATACACAACAAAAACACTTTCTGAAGCCATAAATTGTTAGATCAAACCACATGTCCAGTTGCAAGCATCAGCAAAGAGCAGTGTTGAGAGAGTGCTTTACAAAAGTAATGTATTACAGTAGTGGATCACTTTTTGCTGTAACGCAGTAGTGTAAGGCATTACTGATCACTTTTCAGTAATATTTTACTTGGTACATGTTCAATAGCGCTTGCGTTACAACACACTTTTTGCCCATAATTTAATTGCTCAAATGAAAAAAAAACAAAAAAAACAGCAAGACTGAGGGATGTTAAGGAATCAAAAACACAGCGGGAAAGTTGTATTTCCTGTTGGTGGTCAGCCAATGCTCATTAACCCTATCCCTGCATTCAAGAAGCTAGTTAGCATGGTCCCTGAGATCAGCCATTACAAGGTTAAGCTAACGTTTCTATGACTAGTTAGAATTCTTTATGAACTGCGGATTTATCTACCGGTGTCCTCGGCCCCGCCCCCTATTTGAACATGTAAAATTTTGAAAAAAATGCAAACGTTCCTGCTGTACCATTATTTACTGAACTATCCGTCCTGATGTACTTTGGGGTTTATGCGTCCCAAGGCTGTCCTATCTCTTGTATTGTGGGGGACAGTTGGGTTCTACACCATTTATGACAAAAGTCTGTATGTAACTCAAAAGTAATACAGGAGTCATGTAACGCATTACAATTATGAGACAATAATATTGTACGGTAAGGAATTACTTTTAAATAACAGTAACAAGCAATCTATAATGTATTACAGTTTGGAAGTTACTTGCACAACACTGGCAAAGACTAAGATACCCTGGCATGGAGCAAAAATATCAGCCCCATTCCCAGAGTTACCCTGCTGACAGTGATCACAATACTACATGTGATAGAGTTAGAGGGGATATCTGTCAAACACTTAATTACAAACATCTCTCAGCGACACAAGTTTAATGGAACACACACATTCATGCACTGACAGACAACCCATAGGCACATGTGTTTGTGCACATACAGCGAGGCACGCACACATTAACAAATGCAAACACTTTTAAAAGCTCCTAAGCAAATGTCACGGACTGCGCTGGTGGAAAAAGGTGGGATGAGGAACACATCAAGGCTAATCCAGCCAGGGATTAGGAGCAGGCAAATATTACCAATAATAAACAAATGACTAACGTTCCCATTCTGTGTGGTTGCAGGCCCCGGGGCTCCAGCGAGAACCCAGCAGCGTCTGGAGCCAATCCCTGCTGTTTATCAGCCAGAGGAGAAGTGGCTACTTGTGAAACCTCCATGACAAACACTCCGGGGACAAACCCAGAACGGCTAAAAGTGCAATCAAGCCTCCTCACGTTCTGATTTACGGCTTAGATCTTAAAGTCCTGGGCCTGACAAACAAACAAATATGGACGCAACTTCACTAAATACACTCGTGGCCAAAAGTTTTGAGAATGACACAAATGGATTGTTTGCTTAAATGTAACTTATTTGTCACTAAAT
>JAPQRQ010000027.1:19055965-19067910 GCA_037367365.1 Apogon talboti
AAATGAACATTTTTGTTTTATTCTATAAACTACTGACAACATTTCTCCCAAATTCCAAATAAAAATATGGTCATTTAGAGTAGTTGCTTGCAAAAATTGACAAATGGTCAAAGTAACAAAAAACATGCAGTGTTTTCAGACCTCAAATAATGCAAGTAAAACAAATCCATATTCATTTTTAAACGACACAAGACAAATGTTTTAACTTAGGAAGAGTTCAGAAATCAATCTTTGATGGGATAACCTTGATTTTTAATCACAGCTTTCATGTGTCTGGTCACATGACACATTAGTCGTCATGTGTCTTTCACATTGCTGTTGGGTGACTTTATGCCACTCCTGGTGCAAAAATTCAAGCAGCTCAGCTTTGTTTGATGGCTTGTGACCATCCATCTTCCTCTATATCACATGTAGACATGCTGATTTAAGAAAGAATTGCAGTGGTCTCTTAATTTTTACCCTTATAGGCCATAACAGATACAGGCACAGTGTTCAATTTTCATTTCAGCATTGGTGATGTGAAGTGTACTGTTCCTATTGTTAATAATTTTCTAATTTTGGATGATAAAGGCCATTGTTATACTACAAAATATCCCATATAAAGAGCCTTAATTACATATCTCTGTCATCTGTGTTTGATTACTGTATTTGAAGAACAAATGCAAGAGATCAATATCTGCAACATAAATCCAATATTGGTCAAGTGCAAGTCCCACAACTGAATTTACACTATATCGTTATCCTCATAGCATAATTGCCTAATTCATATTTTTGGCTAAATTGTGATATCTGCATAAAATGAAGCAGCATGTATATAACAATTTGGCCACAAATATGACTTAGGTAGTTATGCTACGAGGATAATGATATGCAAAATAACAGTCAAAATTAATAGATGATTCTATGAGGAGTGAAATTTGAAAACTGTTTTGGGTGTGTTATATTTACCAGCTCTGATAAATAATAATTTACAATCATTTCTGAGAAATGGTCTAGGGCTGAATGAATTGGTCAAAAGATTATGTGAACTTTTGTGGTAGGATCATGATCAGTGATGTGAATCCCAGTTTTTTTCACATTTCATAAGATGCGTTTTGTTGTTATTCAACCTGAAACATTTGGACCAAATTAACTATAATATTTTTTGACAATATCTAAATGAAATAAACACAAGTTGACATTTTTCGGTACATACAGCTGCAGTGTTTCCACTCCCAGACTGTGGAGGCCTAATTTGTCCCAGTGTCCCACTGTAATATATCTGTAAATCATCTGTGTAAATCAGTTCTGAAGCCAAAGCCACAGCTCACAGACTTATGGTAATTGTTTGTCATCATTTCTTTGTCATCAGCAAAATAACATGCAAGGCAACATGTTACACAAAATCTGCAACTTAATGTGAACTAAAAAAGAACATGTCAGTGCACACAGATGCTAAAGTATGGCATTGGTTAGCGCGATGCCTATACTGTAATTACACAGGTAAACAGGCATTTTAAAACAAATGTGAGCCGTGTTGGTATGTTTTAACAGTGCTGTTATTTATTGTTTTAATGATACAATCAGTGTGATCCCCCTGAAAAACAGATAACATGGCAAATTAACATCAATCACAAACCAAGACCGTGAGATCGCCCAGAACTAGATCCTCCACAAACTCACTCTTCTACCCAGATCTAATTTCAGTAACACAGTTGTCAGAGTTAAAAACCGAGTGGGCAATGACAGTGTGTGTTCAAACTCTATCTGATGCAAGACCGTATGCGGTATCAAACCCTTCTTGCTTCCTCGTACAAACCAGATAACTGCATAGACCCGAGTGAATATGATGTCAGCGGGCGTCTTTTCCAGAATGCTTGATATGGGTCCTGTGGGCTTTCGCTGATAAGATTGAGGAACAGGTCATTAGGAGACCCTCAGCGAGATGCTTGGCGCTTAACAATGCCGGCTCAGTCCCAGCTATCGGGCCATCTCACCATAGACCACATGTGGGTTCGCCGGACACAGGTAATCAGGGCTGTCAGAATGGGACCGGCTCCTCTTGCAGAAACCACAAACCACCATCCTCAACTCACACACACACACACACACACACACAGGATAGAAACTCATGCACAGTGAGCGGAGTGATTTCATTCATTTCTCTATTACGTATATTTAGTGACCCTCCTTGCACAAGCGCCACCACAGACTCTCTGTCAAACCGGTTGGTGGTGAAATCACTGCTCATTGTGATGCCTGTTGTCAAGGATACACCCAGGTGTTGCTCACAAGTCAAAGCTGAAAAATTAGAGAGCCAAGACACTCACTAATCCTCCTCTATACCACAGTGTGTCAATAATCAGGAATGCGCTGTCTAAACTAAACTATTGTTCCTCTGCCAACTGGAATCACAAATATCAGCACCGACACTACCTCCGGGCTCTGCCGTCTTTGAGACTGAAAAAGAAAATGCACTAAAAAGCAACAACTTAAGAGTTAGAGGTGGAGGAGGGATGCTTTGATATCTCTCCAGACAGCTTAATACTGTCTAAATCATAAAGCATCAGGGGATGTATAGTGTTGTACTGCTGGGGATTGGCTAAATCGGTTGAGTAGTAGCTTCTTTATACAGTCGGACAAAGTCGGAGGAGTGAGCTCTTGAGAGGACCAGCTGCTGTCAACAGTTGGATGGCTTTGAACTTCCACTAAGCCATGAGACAGCAGGAAATATCCTCTTCATGTCTTTGAACTCCCTACCATTAGAATCCAATTTAGGACATAAAATCTAATAGAAAAATAATCTCTCCAGGACTTATACAGACTCACTTTACAATAGTGTCTGATCTCTGTGGACAAAAGCTACCAAATCAAAGTGGCGGTGACCCACTGTTCATCTGTCATGCAGTAAAAATTTTATTGCTTCGCCCCTGAAGACGGTATGCTGCTCTCACAATTATCGCCTTGATTTGAAATGCACGTCTCGATATGTAATTTGTCTCCCGTTTCATTTTACCTGGCGTAACTTATGTTAAATGGTAGATGACAAGCTAGCGGCGGCACCTCTACCGTGGCGCACAAAACCGCAGCTCGTAGTTTAAGATCTGACATGCAGACATGATTACCTCTGAGTCCATACTGTGTAAGACGAGACAATAGATTGTCTGTTGTCTTACATCTGTCGCTCTCTTCCTATTGTGTGTATATCTGTGTGTGCTGACATGCTGTGGTATTACAGAACAGAGGAGCACAGAAGTGAACAAACAGATGTGGCCAAAACGGAACGCACTAGTGGAACGCCTCGGCACCAAAAAAAAAAAAGGTTCTCCTTATAGCTTTATTGTGCGGGACAGCTCACCACAGCCAGTTCTCTTTCTCCGAGACGCAAAGCCGGCCACAACAATAAGCATCTTTGTGGAATAGTACTATTATCTTTACACATTACTGTAAATGACAGGATAGGGAGGGTAGTGCGTAAAAAGTCCCTGTTTAATGAGCTCCAGGTACAGTTGTGGTCGGAAGTTTACACACACTCATCATGTGCATGAATTGGGCTTTCAGTAAATTCTATGAACTGTTCTTTTAGGTCAGAATGGTTCTACAACAAGTGAATTTGAAGCACAAATTTAAACTTTGGCGTTTCCTTAAATCAGAACCACTCAAACATATACCAACTTTAATTATTCATTTAGCGAAATCACTGTAATAGTTAATAATGTTCATGTCTATGATGAGTGTATAGAAACCTTTAAGTGCAAGAGGTTAATATTAAAGCTCATGTGTCTAAGAGCATGAAAACACTGGCCTGACAGATGCTACTACAGAAAAACAGGAAGTTTTGGTTCTCGAGAAAGGAAGTTGCTATAAATATCGCAATCTATCAACAGCACTTTGGGGTGTGAAGCACATTCTTTGGAATGAAGAGTAAATTAAAAACTGTTTATACCAGAGTGTAATCTCACTTTTTGCTTTCGCCCAGGCATAGCTGAAATGTTTACTCTGAAACACATTTTTTATGTATTTTTTTTATTTTGCTTGTTTAGTTTTCCACTGCCAGTTAGAAGTGAAACGGGGCATAAAAGCAAAGGTTACATGAGCACACACAAGTATATCGGTGTAAGCATTAAAAAAAAAAGGGGGGGGGGTACCAGAATATGAAAATACACACCATCCCTCTGCAGCTCTCTCCTTGCAGTCCAAATCAAAAGGCTAAATATAAAGATATATGACTTGCTGCTGTGGTAAAGTGAACCCGCTGAAGACACAGACAATCACATCCAGGTCACGTCTGAAGGAATCTGAACAGGGATCAGTAATTAGAGCTGTCAATCACAAATGTAACACCTACCCCCCCTCCCTTCTCCAAATCTGTCTGAAAAGGCCTGTGATAGAGTACAACTGTGTCACAGTGTAGATTTCCCATAGACTGAAAACACACAGGAAAGTCTCATGTCCTCCCAGACCACATGAATTAAAATATGCTGAAAGGTAATTATGGAATTTTTGCTCCATTTTTAGACACTAAAAACTATCAAGAGCAGCAGCTTTTACAACACAGCATAGTGTTTTAGTGCATTTTCACTGTGAATCATATAGATGTTGCAAAAGCAGAAGAGAGAAACATGATTTTTCAGTTCACATATTCATGTTCACGTTTGTGCATATACGTACTTAGTGGAATTATTAACATATGAAGAGCTACAAACCCAGTTCACTTTGTAAAGTCAGCAGGTAAGAGACGGTGGGACATGTAGAGGCACTTGACCCGCTACTAGTTTACAACTCAACCTGAACTTGACCCCTCTGTAACCTGATTTAAGCACCTGCATTTAAGACTTAGCCGGTTGTCTGAGGATCATCTGACCCCAGACTTGTAGAACTTGGCCCTCCTCATTTGGCAAGTGCTCACTCGTCCTCATGTCATGAGTCTAATTGCTCGTGCTGCGTGGGATGTGAATTCTGATATAAGGTACATTGTTGACTGTGTGCGGAAGGTTATATATGTGTGTGTGTGTTTGTATGTCATCAGGAGCCAAACTAACTCTTGCCTACAGCAACACACACACACACACACACTCATGTCTTCACCCGCCGCAACCTATCATTACTGCTGTCACGTAGCCACCTCCGCAGCGGGCCTCACAAGCCCCGACAACCACCGGCACACACACCTGGAGGGCCAAACACTTAGTTCCCAGCCCTCTGCTTCATAAACACAGCCTTTAATACACATACACACATACATACAAACACACACACCTATTCATATCCTGCAGCCTCAGCTTCTACTTCGCCCCTCCCATTCTCTGTAAAGTATGTCTCACTTTTCTCCCCAACCGCAAATGCTTTAGTGCTATTTAATTTATTTCCTTTGTTATCGTTTTCTACACCAGCTGAGTGAAACAGCACACAAACTGCAGAGCCAGGTTGGCAGCTGCTTCCAGGCTGCTCCTGTGACTACACAAACAACAGGCCGCACTATGTATTTGAGAACAAACACTGTGTAGAGAAATGGACTCGGAGAACTTGAACGGTACAAGTCTACCAAAGAAAAGGATCCCCAGTTTCAGGTAAAGCAGGTTGGGATTCCACAAGCCTATATTTAACCCCGTGTCCTCATCTATGTTTGCGTCAAGAAGGGGCTACTTGAGAGTGGATACGGTTGAAAGAACACACAAGATCACTAAGCAAACATGAGGTTGATGCTGCACACCTGAGCCTAACCCGCTGGCTACACATGCGTGACCTTTTCAGAAACTGTCACTGTGACAAATCAGACGCAGGAAAAGTCTTCTGAAGACCTCAGCCTGCTGGTTTAAGGCGACTCAGTGCAAACAGACACTTCAAGCAGAGTTAATCTCGGGGACAATGAAAGACCTCTGGAACGTGCTACCCCATCCGAAGCCTTTGAAAGAGACAAGAACCGCTGTGGTGTTTGCCCTCTTTTGTTACGTTACAAGAGCATCTTGGGTCTGTACTTGTACTTGCACCATTTTCTATTCAGACAGGGTTTAGTGTGTAACAAGTTGCGTGAAACCCTTAATTGTATATAGAAAAATGGAGAATCCAGAAAGACAGCAAGTCACACTTAGAGGTGAGTGATATGCCCCAAAAAATTAATCTCCAAAATTATGGACAATTAAGGATTATAATCAACTGTTTTGTGGCTACAAGCTTGACTAAAACCATAAAATACTACTTTACTGAAACTATAAGTCATATATAAGACACATTCACAACTAATATATCACAAACTGGCATTTTTCTTTTTATTTAAACTACAAAACTCTTTATACCTTATGAACTTCAAACCCCAGAAACCACAAGGACATTAACAAATAGCAAAATTTTTCTTTAACAAAAATACCAAACATTAGACTTTTTCAACATTAAATTGCAGCATGCTTTGTACTTGGCTGAGCAAGGTAAGAGTCATGGGAGCAGCAGAAAAAAACTTTTTACTTGTGTAGGGATGGACATTTTGTCTTTCTTTCTGAAATCATACCTCTTCTGCATTTTTTTTATTTTTTTTTTTTACTAAATGCAGAGTGTAGCAAGCCCGTGCAGGCAGGTATCAGCTTTTACACTAAGCAAAGCTTTTGCTACCTTATTTTGCATGTGATGTGTGTGATATGCTGTGTGTTACAAATGACCTCATCAAACACCAGAATACACAGCGAAGGGGTCTGGGCAACATCAGGTCCGTGCAACTCCACAGAGCCCCGACAGTATCTCCCCGCTTCATTTACATACAACAATATACAGGTCCACAGCCCACTCCCAAACACACATACACAGACCATTCACGGCATGCTAAACTCAATCTCAGTCAGAACACGTCTCTGCACGAGCGTTATACTGTGTGTGTGAGTTTGCTTCGGAGTAAGGACAAGAGAGGGAAAGTTTCCCAAAGAACATGTCATCTCAGATCCAGATTTGGTGAGCAGGATGTTTTGGAGGCATAAAGAGGGGGGATGGTACAATGCTTTTACTGTTCAGAATCAATTAAGCAGTCACTTTTATCTTTTTATGTGTTTTGTAATGGTACCAGTGAGCACAAGAGCAGACCGGTGTGGTAAATGTATCCTTTCACACCTCTCCTGGTGGACGCCCTGTGTGTGATTGGTGTGAGAAAAATGCAGAACTGCCTCCGATGAGAAAACTGGGGAAAGATTCAGCCTCCGGTTATATACGTGTGTATATATGTGTGTGTGGACGGCTGAGGCATGATCAAACAAAGCACATCCAGGTACAGTATGCCATTTGTATTCCCCTCTGTCCAAAAAAAAAAAAAAAAAAACCCCTCTCCCCTGCCCTCTCTATCACTAATGCTAAGTCTTTACAGTATATACAGCATCAGAATGAAAGAGGCCTTGTCTAAGAGCCTAATCCTGGGGCGATTAGTCAACGCGTCTCGATTAAAAGCTGCCAATGTTGTCAGCCGCCCCCCAATCTTACAAAAAGAAAAAAAAACCTCCTACTCCTGTGGAAATGGCAGCCCACAGGTGTCCATACAATGTGTCTCGGTGGTGGTGACTTTCACATGAGACAGAAGACAAGTATGAAGCAGGGCTAAGGCCAGAACAATCCTACACAAAAAACAGCAAGAACAAAAAAAAAAAAAGAAAGAAAGGAAGAAAGAAATGAGACAGGGGGAAAGAGAGAGAAAAAGAAGCGGTGCATATATTTTTGGACAGATTATCCCTTCATCAGTGGCTGTTTTCTGTAAACAGTCATTTTGAAGTGGAAGGATTGAAAGCAAAGACAGGTATTCCACCTAATCAGCCTCATACTCCCTCTCTTTCCATCAACATACTTTCAAAGGCTAAATACCTCATCTTAGGGAGATTCCCTTGCCAGAACATGCCACCGCTACCAAAAATATTGTGACTTTAATAACACTGTACACAACCAGAGGATAGTTGAACTTTCCATCTTAAGGTTCAGAGGGTGCTTGGGTGCAGACGTGTTAAACCCTCTGCCAAAGACAGACCCTGTTTCTGTTGAACCTGTGGGTGTATGAGCTGTTTGATGCCCTGTCCATGCTACTGAACATATATTTTCTCCCTTCTTTTTTTACAAAATTTCTGTATATATCTTACAATATCCTCCTAGGACCCACTGTCCACATATGAGGACAAGAAATTCACAGCTTTACACAAAAAAAAAAAAAAAAAGAAACAACTGTCCACTGCAAATGACATCCCATAACATTTTTTAAGAATGCATCTGAAAAAACTGTTGCATCATGATGTTTCCAATATAAGCAATTATTTAATTAAAAAAAATCCAAAACTCAAAATCCTGTGGGGCTCCTGGGTCTTAGGAGGTTAAACCTCTGTCTAGGCGACAACACAAAAATGACTACAGACTAGTACAGACACTCACACACATTGTTTCTGTTGGACAGGAACAGGTTTTAATCTGTCATGAAGGTGAGCAGTAATAGTGCCTGTTTGGCATCATGTGGATTTTACAATAACGCCGATCTGCTTTGTCTCCAAAAGGTGTCCGTACTGACCTCGAACTACCAGAGTTTTAAAAGAATCTCCACTTTTTTGTGAACTAAAACGCTGTGTATATGTGAACAACAGGCCCAAACAGAGAAAAATATCAGTTTTGCGGAATATCCACATTAGTGTGGACAGGGAATGAATTTTGTAGTCTTTGCAAAGTGCTTGAAAGGGAAGGTAAGGGGTTTTAAGAGCTTTTCTAACAACAAAGAGAAATTAAGGAGCAAGGGTAATGATAAATCATGCAAATAAATGTACATTTTACTATACTCTCATAACTGTCAAAGAACAAAGACTTATAATTTTGGCCTTTTGCTTGACTCTGATGTTTTTGTTTTTCTAACTTATTCTAGCAGTCAGAATCACATTCCGTATCATTATGTGATTGAGGAGAACCTTATGTTTTAGTCTCCTTAAGTTTAAGTCCCTGTTTGACAGCTCATTTGTCTAATAAAGGATATACTTAACACATTATTAATGACCTTAAAAGCTCAGATAGAACCCTATTGTTTGGAAAGCTGTACCTGGATGTTCTAAACCCAACCTTTCCTAAGGAAGTTATAGGAAATCAGTATCAATCCCACATATTTAAGTTTAATTACTGTTAAACAACAGAACTATATAAGCTGTTTAGTCCCTTCATTGTCACAATAAATTTCATCTTTTTTCTTAATCTGCTCCTAGTTAACCTGTGGCAGCTTGAGTATCAGGAAATGACCTTTGGCCCTGGGGACAGGCTACTGTACTTCCCCAATCACATCTATCGTGTGCCTAACTTTGAACGAAGGCTCCAAGAGGGAGGGGTGTGTCTATGGAGACCGGACAGAGAGAGGAATCACTTACCACTTTCCCCAACAGACCCCAATAGACTTACAAAGAGGGGGGATTCAAATAACAATGGCAGGAGGGAGGGACTGAATGTTTCCTGAGATCAAATGTTGTTAAAAAGACTAGAACACTTGCCAACCAGGCAGCCAGGCAGGCAATATGTGGAGGTCCACGGGGTGAGAACACACATGGTTTGAGTTTGGCTTCATGTAGGACCGGGAGGAAAGAGGGGCCTGGTAGCAGGAACCCTCCAATTCTCACTTCCTGCTTCTGCTGGAAACGTGATCCTCGCACCCGTCGTCCCCATCAACACTGAGCGCAGTGTTCGCCCGGCAGCCAAGGGGATAGCATGTTCATGCACAGGGCACCACATCACACCGAATCAGCCTGTCAGCACCCTGAAACCAAGGCTGGAGTTTCCCCTAATGAGCTGAGGGGACACGGCAAACACAGTCCTGTTCAATCCTGCCGTCAAGCCTCCTGTGCCAGAGCGTCGGCTTGGGTGACATTTCTTCATTTCTGCAGGAAGTATTTTTTATCAGTGGGGCTGATAATTAAATTACATCTGTCTAAATGGAATACGCGCAATATGAGTGTTCCTCAGTCTTTGCAATGAGTTGTATTGGCTTGCAAGCAATAAAAATTAAAACATGTATTGCTCTGTTGGCCTGGTTTCAACAACATGCACCAAGAAAGATATTTACTGCTAATGTAGGAACATGAGGACACACATTAGTGACACATGGAAAGAAGCCATAATTACAGGCTTGTGCAACCATCTTAATTACCTTTACTACCTGAGAGCCAAATCAATGTCAGTCAAGCTGCTTCTGGAAGACAAGAACTCCAGCTGACCTCGCCGTCCCACCTCGACAGCGGAAGATGACTCACCTCAGTAGGCCACAGGTTACGTTTGGTCAAGTAAACACTGCGTGCTAATAAAACCAGTCGAAAGCATCCAAGTATGTGCGCCACAGACAGCAACAACAGTCTGAGCTAATTATTATTATTTTTGTCTAAGAATATGAGAGACAGTAAAGATGCTTAGATACAGATATAGATTCAAGTGGGAAATAACGTGTGTGAGGTTGTGAGTGGTTGTGTATGCGTGGGTTTGTAAGTGTCCATGTGTGGCGTGTGTGTTGCCAGACCTTAGCTCCATTGTTTATGCTCTGCTGTGTTTGGGTCAGCAGCGCTCTTGACTGAATTCTTGCCCCAGCATGTAGAAGGTTTTAACGGTTGTTGTTGCAGGAGGAGGAATGATTACATTATAAAAATACACCAGACCATATGTCCTAGTGAGAGCCCAAACCGCACAATGACACACAGTAGAATCCAGAAGGCCTTTAACCCCGCTCTGCTGTTGCTTTGGGTAGAATCGAAAAGGAAAAGATCACGTGAAGACGGTAAATGCTTATTCAGCAACTCCTTACGTGATGGAAAACTATAACACAGCCATCACAGTAAAAAACTTTTCACAAACTTTAGGTTGGCTACTTGATCATCCTCGGGTCTGACCCCAGAATTCACAAGTTCTCAATCCAACAAAGCGCGCTAGCAACACATTTTAATGACCTGCACACTCAGTCCACTTCTTAATCCTTTTCTTTGGTTGAAGATGTGCCAGGCGGTGCAATTAACTGGCGTGGTGTGTTTGGTTAGGGTAAAAACATGCTCTTGGGCCTTGATGACACTATTCAGCTACAGTGAGGCACTGTGGGAAATGTACTGGCACAGAAGAGTAAATGCTAATGTGGCTTTGGCAGCAAAGGTTGTCAGTGCTTCTTCGCACATATACAAACACAGCCCAACAAACTTACAGGCGCTTTTGCATACAAAGTTTCCACTTTTGTGTGAACCTTCCCACACAAGTTCATTCTGGTTGGGAGCCAGTCGGTTACCTCGATCAGAACCTCGCCCTCTTTCTTCCCGTCTCCATTTCACTCTCTCTCTGTACTCTCCTTGTGTCTCATAACAAGACAGAGCATGCTCACTGTAAACCTCTTGGGGGGTTGAAAGGGATTGGGAGATTAAATTTATTTTGAATTCCTTCCCCTTAATGTGGCAATTACCCCCCACTCCCCCTTCCTCCTCCCTCCTCTCCTCACCTCTTCTCTCCTCTCCCAGCAACACAGCATGGAGCCTGTTCCAAAGCACATCTCGTTTATGTTTTGTACACAGAAAGCATTTCTTTCACCCCCAGCTGAAGCTCAGACTTCACAGCAGTAATGGACTGCCACTCATCGGACTTAAGGTGGATTAGATGTACAAGTACCGCTGAAAAAGTGGAGGCTGGGTATGAATTCCTAAGTTTGAGCAGTCCGAGTCATATCAGATTATTACTTATTACATGTTGTACGATGCTTGTATGACAGCAGTAGACGTTATTAAGGACTACGGTCACATAACATTTTAACCCTATTTCAAACCCTCAAATCCTGAACAGCTACCAGCGACCAAAAGCATCTACTGATCTACTGTAAAATGTCTGATAACTTTTGAACCACTAATCCTATCAATACAGTTAAATAACTGAGATAAAAAGCGGTTTGTCAGCTTTTCTTGGTCATCAGATGTAACCCATTTGGACATTTATATATATACAGTTACTTTTGCTTTTTGTTT
>JAPQRQ010000027.1:19083822-19099407 GCA_037367365.1 Apogon talboti
CCCCCCCCTCTTGAATTTTACTCCTCCTTCCTCCTGTCTTTTATTTCCCTCCATTTTATAAAGCATCTTTTCCTCATGAGCATCATTAGGAGATAAATGCTAGTCTATTGAGTATAGATGTGTGCACTGTTTTTGGTCTTTAAATGTATTTCTGAAAGATGTAAAACGTCCCCAACTTTTTCACCATTTCCATTTCTAAACAGGTGTCACAAGACGTGACCACTCGCCAAAGAATGACTTCATTTGCATCCATTTCTTGCACATTTTCCTGAGTATCCATCACAAACTGGCAGCTCAGACACAAATGACAAATGGAGGGGAAATCATTAAAAGAAAAAAAAAAATCCACCCACAGAAAACACTTTACACAGCGCTCCCAGCTTTTCAGAACCTCTCTCCTTCTCCCTCTTACACACACACATAAACACATAGGCACAAACACATACACCTCGAAACAAAGGTGCCATTTTACTCAGGAAGGGTCAGCAGTTCTCTCCATCAGACAGGGGCTTGTTCTTGGTCAGAGGCTGCTGCCCAATCTCAGGCCACCCTCTCCTGGCTCCACCGGCCCCCTCTGGCCCCCACCACCCTGGAGACAAGCTCCCCATTGTTCGTGCACTACTAATAAATGACAGTTCTCCTGTTCAGACAAACTTTAGAGCCCATTCTAAACACACACGCCCACACACACAAACCGGGCGCAAACGGTTCTCTATATGAAAAGATACACAGCCCGCTTCGCCCCGATATTTCTCATGGAACTCATTAAAAGGTTATCTGACACTAATGATGGAGGGATATTTTCCTGCAATCTGAGCTTTGTGTCCTGGAGGCTAGATGAGGTAATGCTGAGGGCACATTTACTACAAAAACAGCCTGTAATTTATTCAGAATAAATGTTTCTGTTGCTTTCCATTTCCCCCCTCAGTGGTCAGAAACGGTCATGACACATAATAGACACAGTTCAGCGGTAGGTCACGGCGCTCAGTTGCCGTTGTCACCTGTGTGCAATGTGACAACACACGCACCAGATCTTGAGCTTGATCTGGGCCAGGCGGGGTCCTGAGGTGAGCCTGGGGTTTAGACATGATAAATCACCACTCAACTTAAGCTCATAAACACACCATTAACACACTTGACCACAGCAACTTGATCTGTTTACCTTAACCACTGTGCTGCCGGGGACTATCGCTCTCTGGCAGGCTTGTATTAGCATGCCTTCGGGCCTGATGCAGCTCTGGGTGCTTCAGCCTCATGTCGAAGGCGTTACACTAGTACGTGAGGTCATTTTCTAACACTTTAACCTCACTTCTTTACACTCCAGGTCGTCACTTCATGGACAGACTATAGAGGTAGACATTTTTAGCATGAAAAGAGTGTGTTTTAGTCTAAAAATCATCTACCCTGAATGCAGTTGTATGAGTTTTGCCTACATTCTATAGTAAAGCTATGACACCTTCATCATCTACCACGTGTTAACTGGAACTTGTAAACCTGATCTGCTCTAGAATGAACTTTTAATTATGGCAAGTGTAATAGAGATGACAATAGAGTTTCCAGTGATGAGAAAGTTTCAAGGAAATGTCAAGCTGAGTAAATACAAGGTTGTAAGTGATGCTGACCCCGGTGTGTATGTGGCTCTCTGATGCGGTTCACCACAAGCGTATCATATGACAGCGCAGCCAGCGCAGTCAACCCTGTGCGAAAGTAAATTCCTGGTTTACTAATCTTAGCTTCATTCTGTCACAGCAGCTCTTGAGCAAAACACATAAACTGGAATATTCTGCCAGCTTTGATGTCTGGCAGGCAGTGAGGAGTGGGCGTTCAGGGGTGTGTGTGTGTGTGTGTGTGTGTGTGTGCGCGCAGGCACATCTGTGTTTGCATGGGGACCGTGCAGCGCAGGGGTGATGTTGGCTGTACGCAGGACAGATGCAGGGCGAGTGGGGTCACGTCAACAGACATGCTCCCGCTCTGTCATTCAAACCACAAAAGGAGGAGGAGGAAGAAGAGGCAGAAGTTGTGAGGAGTAAAAAAAAAAAAAAAAAAAAGCCTTAGTGTTTAGTCAAGGCCTGCTCACTGACACAAAGTCTGTCTTTGTCTGCCTCCCAGGGTGCCAGATAAAGGAATTCTTGTGTGTCGGGGGCTCTGACCGAGTTTATTTGACACTTCAGCTCCTTTTGTGAAGCAAGTGTCCCACCGTCAATGCTGGCCATGAGAGTCACTTGGCATTAGACAGAGGGTCCCTCTTCAGTGGAGAAAGGGGGTCTTGTTTGGAGAAGATTTTTAATGGAGGGGGTGTGTGGGGGGTGCTGTGTTGGAGGAGGGGGAGTCTTGGTCTGTGCACTGTGCTGTATACGGACATATAGTGGGGCTCTGTCCCCTGCCCCAACAAAAGATGGAATTCTTTATTGCTGAGGAAGTAGATGGGGTTGAGGAATAAGACATGAAGGGTGAAGGGAGAGGAGATGCTTCAGGAAGGTGGAAGCCTCACTGGTGTTCACTCTGCATGCATGAACACACACTTACTATGAATGCAATGCCATGGTGTGATCATTTAAGATCTTGTGAAACAGGTCCACTTGTTTCTCGTATATGGCCTATAGTAAATGAAGTCATAAGAGTTAAACATCATCCTGTGCATTAACCACAGGAGTGATTGTAAAATCCCAGGTTGGCAGCAGCAGCCTGTAGCACTGACAGACACCAAACACAGAAAGCACTTGTAAAAGTTAGATCTCAGACTTACTCTCACCTGAATGGGCTCACTGTGAGACAGGTGGGTGGACTACATGCGCGCTTTCTATGGACACTGTATCCACACTGTTCATTTATTTAGCCGCGCTCGCTCTTTCACAACCTGTGACAAGCCACGGCTCTGTCTGTGAATGGGCAGCGAGCACCTGGCACTGCAGGTGTATGGCAGCGTCCAGGGAAGAACAGGTTAGAGTTTGTGGGCTTATCCAACTGTGGAAGAGGTGTTTATCAGTGACAGTGCTCCGTTTGTGCAAAAAAAAAAAAGTCTGAGTCAGCTTTGAGAGCGTGAGATGCGCGCGTAACGAACCCAGAGAATAACGGAGCAGTGGCACACAACAGGTGAACCTGGGAATTTGGGGGCAGACTAGACCAAACACGCCCCTCTCAGCAGACCCATTTTAATAGAAAGTTTTCTGAGGAATCACATGGGAGAATAGGATAATTCGGTAGCGAATATGTAGGCCAAATGGGTGTGTAGGGAGATAACAACACAACCTTTGCTCAAAACAGCCACGAACACAAAATTTCTGAGCGTAAAATAACAGCTGATGACGTTATTTCATTCCATGCTTGGGGGCCACGTTAGTTTACCCGACTCTGAGGTGCACGTTTGGATTCTAACAGAAACAATATGTATTCATAACCAGAAATTGTTTCGTCCTGTTTCTACGTACCTGCTGGATCATGGATTTGCGCACATTATCCAAAACGCTGCACCTGGATGTTTCCTGAGCATCGCTTTCAAAATACATCCCAGGATATTCCGTTCATTGTGCCAAAATCCAACCCAAGGCATTTCGTTGTATTGGCCTTTCTATGACACCGGCCACGCGTTAAGTATCCCGTGTTGTCCAACAAACCACTTGTCCAGCAGCAGGACCTGGGCAGGACGCGTAATGGGCTCCACTCATCCCATGGAACAGACAGCGTTTCCTTATATCCACCAATATGTTCCACAGCTGGGGTTCTCAATCCAACAGCTGTTACCAACATAACCAAGTTTGACCAATAATAGTAACTCCTCCACGTGTGTCAGCGTTGTAATAGTCGCATTTAATCCATTTAACGCGTCCAAAGAATCCTCGTATATCGTTCCGTATGTTTTGGCAAAATCGATCAGATCGATACGTGTGATTATTTCCTATTGGCAGCAAAAGAAGTCCGGGTCCTTTCAATGGTCCAGAGTAACGACAGTCCGTGCTGGAGCTCCAAAAGTCGTCTCTGTCCTGATACGATGCGCACCCGTCAAGAGCCGGAGCCACACTGAGCCATAGTTGTAGCAAAGCAGCGCAGCACATGTTATTCTCAGCCGACGTAGCCGCGCAAAGCATGACGGGAAATGAAGTTTATCAAAATCCTGAGTGACATGGAAAAAAATGGCAAAAACGTAAACCTTGAAAACTGCAGCGTGTAATATTCTAAATATCCTCCTGAAACCCAATCCTCTGTATGGGACAAGAGTTTCACAGCTTTACTTTAAAAAAAAAAGTCATCCACTTCAAAGGCCTTTCCATTATATAAAAATGCATCGTGTTGTCTCCAACAAAGGTAATTATTTACTGTAAAAAAAAAAAAAAAAAAAAGCCAAAACGTTTACTTTCTCGGGTGGATATACTGCATTAAGAGTGATGTAAGTTGTAAGTTAAAAATTCCTGCTCATTCTCACTTAAAATGAAATTTCATGGACAATTAATTAAAAAAAAATGTACAATGAAGATCATGATAACGTAACAATCTTCAATAATGATGATGAAAATTATTATTTTTATTATTATTATTATTATTATTAATATCGTCATTATTATTATTATTAAGTTTAATTGTTGTGGTCGTTGTAGTAGTTGTTCTTGTTGCTGTTGTTATACTATTCTGTAACATTCAAACATGTTATTATGTCATTAATCTAGGCTACTTTAGATTTGTTACAATCACTCATCATCTGTCAGTTTGATCCCAGGTTGCGTGTGAGCCCTGTGTGAGCAGTGTGAGTGAGTAATAATGATCATCTGTCGCTGTGCAGAGATACAGGGATGTCGGTGCCTTGAATCACCTTCCCATGAATGAATCTCTTGTCTTTCTTACCTCACTTTCATGTCCTAACCACCTCCAGGCTTGCTTGTATTTCTGGGATCATAGCTTTCCCGAAACCTCAAAACAAGGACTGGATTCCAGGGAGCGGAGTACAGTCTGCAGGTTAAAATTAGAACAGTACTATATTTACACTGCAGTGAAGACGGTTAACTGATCTGTAAGTTCAATCTTATATTTACTTATTAAATTTGCATTAGAAGAGAAAACTCAGTTAAAAAAAACCCTTTTTTTAAAATCTGGTTTAGTTTTATGAAAATATCTGCATTTCCAGGTATAATTATACAGTTCATTAAATATTTAAGCAAAATCAAAAATTCCTCATAAGAAATCATGGAGGCGCTCTGTATTTGTATTGAATGTGGCATTTATTTGCAATAGTAGTGAAAAGTGTTCATAAAAAGGCCTTAATATGTGGGTCATGACAGGTTAAAAAAAAAGTATATTTTAGAAAACCTAGGGAACTTCCTCACATTAAGATAACGTATTACTGATATCAAAGTAAGAGGCGCAGTTTGTGTATGGCACATTGAGCAGGTGAGTGCCTGCACTCCACTCCACCTTTTCCTTTACATCTCATTTGGCCATCCTCCAGTGCAATTCTGGAGTACCTGAATTGCACGCGATTCTGTCAATTGCAGGTACTTGATGGCTTTCTTGTGTGCAGGGGTTGAAAAGTTGCAAGAGGTTTGTGCACACAGCATTGCGTGACTAGAGCTGGGGATGAAAACACAAAGACATTGTTTTCAGTGATCAAACCCCCTTTATAGTAACTCAACAGCATTCCTGTCTCGCATTCCTAAGCCACCGCTGCTGTGTGAAGGTTTTTTTTTTCCTTCCTTTTGAGAAAAAAGAAAGAAAAGGAAAGTTACACATTTTTATCTGGTTCAGTGTATTCGCCCGGTTTGTTGCTTAAAACATATTGGTCCTCATTAGCCCAATAATCATTAATCAAGGTGAATTAAAATGTAAATGAAAGTAATTATACTTAAGTGTCATTTAAAAGGTGAACGTCTCTTACCTAAAACTATTATGTAAATGTGAACAGTGGAACTGTTTTGCTCACCAGTTTGTCAGACACATAATGCAGAACATAATTAAAATATTTATTTATCTGGGTACATATGTGTGTATGCTCACATGTGCTTATGTGAATCCTTCCTCATGTCACTACTCACACCAGTGTGTGTAAATAGGTATGTGCTAATGTGCACACAAATGTTTTCCAGATTGGTGTGACAAGGATAATCATATCCAGAGAGCACAAAATCATTCTGAACACCACTTACACAGATGGGAAGAAAAGCAGGAGAAATGAGAAAAGAGAGGCTTTGGATATTTGTATTTAATAATGACACATACAGTACATTAACAGTGTTTCATTTGACTTTTAATTTACATTTTGATGAATGTAGAGTAAATATCCAAACTACACAAAATGTGAAGTGTGTCATGGAAGAATGAAAAACAAAAATGTGTGGAAATCTAATCTGCCCATACAAGTGGAGCAGTGATCACCTGGTGGTGTTGTAACAAATCTAATATTTACTGGAGGCTTTGACCTTTACGACTTCTGCTTTCAACACACAAAACATAGAGAGGAGGACAATGGAGTCAGTCATATCTCCAGTGTGTGCTCTGAGAGTGATTAAGACTAGAGGACATTCATTACTGGCCCGGCTCAGACAGAGAGGGGCTTCAGAGCAGAGCTCTTGTGTTGGACTGTTTGGATGTCCTATCCTCTTGTATCTCTTTGACTACCTCCAACACAAGGCTCTATTCAACCAGACTGGGAACAAATGTTTCCTTATGTGGCTCTGAGTGCCCAAGCTCCAGCGATGGGACAGAGAGCAAATGCATGTGAGAGTGAACGAAAAGGCGGAGGTTACAGTGATTAAGGCCATGCCATAAATATTTAACTACTCTGACCAACATATAGTGTGATGTGAGCTTCATTATGGGGCAGGGGGTCAATGACGTCCAGTTAAGATGAGAAAATGACAAGTATTTCCCATTAACAGCATCACCCACTGGCATAGCCTCCACCTCAGGCTTGATATCCTGCCACACTTCCCCTCCTTATTTTCCCACTCTCTCCCACTTTTCATGGGTGTTATTATTACTACGTCCACCTGGGAATTAATTTGGTAAATATCAGCCAGGAAACCTGCGGCTGGATTCCATGTTGGCAGCTCATGTAATTTCAATTACGGCCAATATTCTGACTTCCGTCAGGGTTTTGGCCTCTCTGTGGGAACGGGCAAAGTGAAGCTAAACAGGGGTCACGGTGAGGTTTCAGAGTGACGTGGGTGAAGATTACTCATGTGAAAACTGCTGGAAAAAAGGTTTGTGTGTATGTTCACACTTGGTCCTGCTCTGTATAATAAGACATAATGTGGCGTGCACCTCTTCTCTATAGAATCGCCTTGGATAAAGAGCTAATCCTCTTGTGCAGTGAGACTGATAGAGCTGGACTCCTTCCAGCACCTCAGGGAGTCAGATCTGTGGAAGAGAAGCTCTTTCAAAGGAAACCATATACCCAGTGACCCCCTCTGTTATCCTTCACATTCAATACTTACCATAAAGATTTCGGTAAAATCACTTCCTCTATTTTACACGTCATCTCCCCTGAGGACTATACCGTTTTTTTTTCTCTCTCTCTCTCTCTCTCACCCTGCATTATATGATGTCAAATTGTAAAAGGGATTTTAATGTTTACTTAAACATGTTTTCCCACTTAAGGAAAAATTAAATGAACTTTTGGCCTTGACATGTGCATTACTCATTCCTCCTTAACACACACACTCTCACACTGGGCAAAAGGGGAATTTCTTTGGACAAACACACCCTTCCTCAAGACTAATATGACCATGGGCTTTTTTTTTTTTTTTTTTATTTAACTGGCAGGTGCTTCAGTTTATTGGGTCTCTATGTCAAAGAGCAAAAGCTGTAAAAAAAAATCAAGCTGTAAATCAGTAATAATCAGGCCAAAACATCTGAATTTCTGCTGGATAATGCAATGCAATGTGCAGCTGCGGATGGAGATGCATGGGTGTGTAGAAAATCTTGCTAAATGTTAATATTTGATAAGTTGAGAGAAAATAATGTAAAATAAGAGACGAGCGATGAGGGTAGAATGTGAATCTGCACTCAGGGCTTTCAGTACACTCCAGACATGGATGTTTTTTTAGCTGTGTGTGTATTTGAGCTCAGTTGCAGGCTGAGTGTAGGCAGCTGGGAGTGTGGCAGGGCTATGCGTGACTAGGAGAAATACACCTGTCTCTGTGCTCAGGTACGGAGGGGGAGCCGGCACGCAGGGGCCTGCCAGCCGAACAATGCTGCCTATTGTACCTGCACTCTGACTGCAGACGCTCACAGCAGAGGAAACCCTGCATGTGTGGAGCTCGCTCTCTCTCTCTCTCGCTCTTCTCACATAATCACACGAAATACACAGTCAAATTATTTATAGTACACATATTGTGCCGACCGCAGGCGCCCCGGGCTAAATCCCAATAACTCTGCCTTTTACACGCAAGCTGCCAATCTGACACTTGACGGACAGATTTTGCTTCCAATCAAAGTTGAAGACACAGTACTGGCAAGGACAGAAACAAAAGTTGCAGCTTTTTGTACGTCATATTTCATAAAGTGCATCACATATCATTGTTGGTTTTTAATCAATGAAAACATCTATATAAGCTCTTCTATTATACTCATCCAGTTGACCTTGTACACACCCACATGGAGATTATTCCAAGGTGTTACAGTAAAGGTCTATTAGAATAGGGAGCGCAAGAATGTAAAAATAAACCCACGATGTGACTATTGTTGGGAAATCTTTTATCAGCCTAGGTTTTTGTTCTCAGGGCAGATAAGGCAACCTTGAGATGGAGGGTCGAGATACTGCAGATGAAGAAAAAGCAGCAGACAGACAGCGAGACAGAGACCCACAGAGAAAGCAACAGAGAGAGAGAGAGAGAGAGAGAGAGAGAGAGAGGCCGCCCGTCAGTAAATCACCAGGGTTTTCTGTGGTTTCCACAACAAAGGCTGACTCTCATTTTGTCTTGATTTGTTGGCCAATTATGATGAAAAATGAACAGGGCAACTACAGAGAGGGTCACGGACAAGGGGGGAATGCTTGAACATCTGCTTTGAGGAGATTTTGGTTCTGAGTTGAGCTCGGATGGACACAAGTACCCTTCTGTCAAACAGAAACTCCAGCTGTTTCACAGATGGGGTCGGTTATTTGCTCCCATTTGGTATATAATGTGTGGCCGCAAAGGAGTCCAAGCCTCTTTGATCCCATTATTTGGAAGTCAAGAAGCTTTTTCCACCTCATTTTCATGGTATACCAAAGATAGCTACAGTTTAAGTGCCATCATGCAGTTATGTATTCCTGTGAAATTCCTTGACGCGTGTGTGTGTCAGACTAGTGGTGTCTTATGCGATTGTGTGTGTGTGTGTGTGTGTGTGTGTGTGCTCACTGACTAACGCAATACAGTCTTCATAAAGGTAGTATTGTTAAGTTGCGTGCGAAGCTCATGCTTTAGGCTTTGGGTCCCCGCCCACCCCTGTAAACCACGGCCTTTTTTTCCTCTCCTTTTTTTCCCTTCTACACCTTCCCCTTTCTTTTTGTTACAGGTAAACATTTGATGTCCGCACGCAATCCCCAGTGAGTCTCCTCCCCTTGTTCTCTCCTTGGCTCCCTGGCTTCCACTCAGCGTTACTCACACTCTCACACATGTACACACACCTCTCTCTCTCTCTCACAGTCGCGCAAAGAGACACGCTAGCCTTCCCACCCCATTCTTCTGACATTCCTCTCCTCCCTGACTCAGCACATGTTTCCTATGGAGGTTATGAGGTTTCTCTGACGGCCTGTTTCTCTGTAACTGACTTCATTTTACTCATCTATTTTTCAGTTTTACCTCCCACCTACATTTTCTTTAAACTATATGATTCCATTTCTCCTGCAAAAGTCTTGTCATTTACTCACTGTTATTATGGCAATGGAAAAATCTACTGATGTCTTATTTATGTTTAATTTCAGAAACAAAAACTAAATCAGAACACAACCTATGAAGATTAAGAAAATACAATGCATATTACAAATAGTAGGCACAATATGGAAAATAAACTGTTACCCATAAAGTTGGAATAAAATATTTTTATCTCTTCATATGAGATGGTTGTGACAATGTGATTTATTAACTGGGACTCAGTATGTAATCAATGTACCTGATCAAGGATGATTACTGATGTGTATAAATAGGAATAAAAAGAGTAATGTGTCTGAAAACAAAATGGTCAACAGTGTTCAAATTAAAAAAGAAAGCAGTGATATTAAAATCTGCTTTGCTTTGCTTGCATTTCATTATAAAGACAGTTCATGTTTTATTTTTATTTTCATTTATAGATTGTTCTACACTTTCAGAACAGTAGCACATTGAAGAACTAGTTGGGATTGTTGTCATTTCTTTTCACAATAACTAAAACATATTTAGGGACTGATGACACCAGGTGTTTGAGGTGAAATTCCCATCATTCCTGCACATCTTAAGATGTACATGATCACAGAAGCTTCACACATTCTAGATTCTACACACTAGATTAGTGACAAGGCAAACCCGCATCAAGTCAGTCCAGAACCTGCACTGCCTTTGCAAAGCGTGCACCATGTGGTTTGACATTGTCTTGGTTGAAATATGCATAGATGTCCCTGTAAAATTGTCATCCAAAATCTTAATGTACTTCAGCATTAATGGCACATCACATAAGTGACATTGACCTTTGACCCCAGACCATGACAGACAGTGGACTATGGACTTGCTGCTCCTAGTAATAGTCAGGTTGGGCTGTTTGTTTTTGGTCCATTTCTTTCTTGATAATTCATTTGAGACACCTTAGAGCCCCCCAAAAAATCGACAACACTTCCAGACACAGTTATTATAAGAATTCCTTTTTGTACAATAAAGGTTTACGTGGCATTTATGGCTGTAACTCTGTACTGTAGTCTAAGGAATCACAGTATTGAGTGCCTTTCACACACTGAAATGCATCCAGATTCTTTGAGTCTTATAATTCTGTTCTGCACCATAGAGGGTGAAATATCCAAATCTCTCCCAATTTTTCTTTGAAGAACATTATTTCTAATCATTTCAATTATTTTCTATGAGTTTGTTGATAAAGTGGTGGTGGTGAGTGACCCATCACTGATCCTAAAGAACTAGACCCTTCCTATATATGCTGCTTTTGTGCCAAATGACGATTCTATTTGGTACTTGTATTGAATCACATTGTTATTTAATTATTTTAACACATTATTAGCCCTAAACCACCTCATTTCCAACTTTTTAGTCAATGTGTTTCAGGCCTGAATCTACGGAAGTCGACCAGACAAAGAATGAAACATGTTGTGTTCATATTATCAGAGAAATACAAGAACATTTTGTAATTCTTCATATTTCTTATTTGCGGTTGTATTTTAACAGACTCCTACTAACTTCCATTGGTGTTACCTTTTTGTAAGTAGTCCAAAAAAAAAAAAGGAAAAAAAAGAAATGCACCTTTAATATAGCGTGAGTAGTTGTTTATAGTAACAGCAAGAATTTTCCCTAAAATCTAAAGTCACTCTTTCTATATCGCATATTAATGCAACAGGATGTTGAGTAAAGCTTATTGCAGGAGAATATGTGTGAATAGGATCCAAAATATTTATTGGTGTGTGTGAGTGATTGTGATCTAACAGATGTTGAACAGTGAGGGAAGGTAATAAAACAAGTCCAAATCTGGTTTGCGGACTCCAGTTTTGTTACCCATGCCAATCTCAGTCACGCACAGCTCCCAGCACAAAACTCATGACTGAAGGAGGGTCTGACTGGTTCTGACACATCATGGACGACCTTCACGTCCAAGCAGGAATAAAATACAAACCCTGCTGCCAGCAGTACCAGCACAACATGTGACTTCAATCAGCGTTAATGAATGTACGCCCAGAGAAGACATTTTTACTTTAACAATATCAAACACACCCACAAACACATGCACGCTGACATGCTGCCTGTTGACGAACCCCGATGACAGTAGAGTTAGTTCTTGGAGACAGTTTCAGATGTATGGTGACCAAATGTTTTGCATTGCATTAAAAATAAGGATGGTTTTAGTTTTCCGAATGCTTCATCTTTTTCTGAAACGTACTAACAGAGACAACTTGATCCTACCCATTTACTTTTTTCACTCCAGTTCCTGCCTGTCATCTTTTCCTTTGGGAAGACCGGACTACTAGAAAGGAAGACCCAGTCCCATGCAGGCATAAAATAAATTATTTCAATCCCCACATTGTTGTGTCTTCTTTGATAATTGCGGCCGCTGCTGTCTTTTATCGGGACCTCTTGGCTCCCATCGACCGGCCCAATTAGTAGCTCAGCTGAGGTGGAGTGTATTATGCAAATACAAACAGTTACTGTACCAGCATGAACAGCCCCCTGCAACAGGGTTATGTTAAATGAATATTAGATTTGTTGTGCCTACAACAAGTTACCTATTGTTGTGCTGGCCTTTCTGCTGCTCTGGAAAAGCCATTCAAACAAGATAATCTGTCTGCATCTCCTCAATGCAGTGCACTGTTTCACCATGCTTGGATAAAATACAGAGACAAAGGGGCTGTTTGATTGGGAATATGAAGCAATTGGTGTTGGAGAATAAAGAGATCCTTCTTCACGGTTTGTCACTGGACCCTTGGATGTAGCCACAAAAATACTTTCATTAAAATGAAGACAAAAATTCTTAGTTCAACCAACTTCCCCTCCACCTTTCATGTCATGTCAGATGTCCTCCTTCCCCCTATTTTTTTTTATTTTTCGATTTAGTTTAAGCTTTAACCTCAATCTGGCTGTGTCCTGCGTCTATTGTTTCATGCTCAGTCTATCTTGGTCTCTGTCTATGCGCTCTCAATGGAAACAATGGTTTTTGTCCATGAAGCCAGTGATGTCCTGGATTTAAGGTGTGACATTTGGGTCAGAGCTGTGAAAGAGCTGTATTGTCCTTCCTCACACTGCAAGGTGTTCCTGGAGACCGACCGACTACACACAACATACCGATGAAACACTTTTTCTCTTTAAATTTGTACCACATGGCTGCTAAAGAAACCACTGGTTGTATTTCATTACCTGTGTTAAGTTGTAAACAAATATTTCCCTTTTTATCCATAAACACTGATGCAGATGGTGTGGTCTTAATCACCGAGCATGAAAGCAGCACATATTGTTTTGATGATTACATTGAACACATTGTGTTTTTTGTTTGCTTGGTTTTAAACATATACTGATGGTTAATGCTTTTTCTTAAAAGCACAGGAGCTACATTCTTTTTTTTATCTTATGCTTTTCAGCACTGCCTTGGTTTTAACACCTGCTCCGTAATGTTTTATCAGCAGAAAAATGTCAAGCGGTCCTGTCGGCAGAAATGGACAGGTTTGGGGAGTGTTGTCGTGCATAGCCTGTGTGTCACTTTCTCTCTGGTTATGTCAGGCAGCTGTTTGTAAACAGTACTCCCAACGCCCCGGCCAACTAATGATAGGGTTGAGCTGGAATACAATGGCTGATTCCTGGCACGCTCTAACAGAGAAAAGAACAACGCTGACAGCAGCCTTGAAATGAAGTACTGGCACTGGAACACATCTTTCTGCACGCCTTCACTGCAAAAATATAGAAGTTCAAATATGGTGAAAATATGCATATAATGTTGATGTTTTGCGTTATATTTCTGTATTGTTGATTTTCTTGATTAATAAACTCAGAGCTACAGCAGTGGGAAAAAGGTTTTGGACGCCCTTAAAATTGTACACAATATGAAATATTATCATGACATATTTGGAGAAAAATCTTTTTTGTGTGTCCCTGCATCAGACAGACACAAATAAATCCAAATTATGTTTTGTTTATTTTTTTTCATTTATTGTTAACAAGAAAATATAAGATAAATAAATTCTTGACAGTTTCAACATGTGTTTCATTATTTTACTGAAATATCCAGTTTTGACCTCGATGGAACTGCGCACATACAGAAGAGAGAATGTGGGTTATAGAATGTAACAATATTTGACTTAAGAGTGATACTTAATGCAATGTATCACAAATGCATGGGGTGTCCAAAGCCTTTTATCTACCGCTCTCTTCTCTCTCACAGATGAGGTCGAGCTAGTAAAATCAGAAAGTGCCGCAACATTTCTCGAGACAACCAACGCTTCATGACAACGACCCAAACATTCCAAGGAGGCCAGACATGAGTGCTGCAGCCTCAGCTCAGAGATGCTTACATGCCACTACAATCAAGAGTCAGAAATATGTTCCACCCAACCACCAATCAGGTTCTGCTTTTCTATCCTGTTTGTTTGCAGGACTTTTTTTGAATGCAGATAAATCAACAGCTAATAGCTCTAATTACTGTTAACTACCTGACATCTGACTGGAGGATTATCATTAGTGTTCTCTGTTTCTCTGCAGTGAAGAACACCCACAAGCAAAACTCGCAGCAACCACTTCAAAGGGCCAATAAAGAGTTCCTCTGACTTGCAAATCCACTATGATTGACACCGGCTCTTGTATTTGTATAACAGTTCTCTGAGGCATCTTTCATGGGAACAGAATTGTCGGGGACACTTTGTAAAAGGGATCAATTCAAAGAACTGGTCAGGAAAGCGCAGACACTTCAGTGTATACAAAGACCAGGCCGTGGCGGTTCAGTGTATGGAGTCACTTTAGCCGTTCTTTGATGTGTTAGAATGGTATGCCGAGGTCCGACTTCTCCTGCTGACTTACTCGACTGTGAGCTAGCGTGACAGCCGAGGCAGGTTAATGTGTTCCCCCTGGACAAATGCTATGAAATACGACCGACTGACTGTTACCTTCAGGCAACGGACATCAAGCACAAAAGAAAAAAAAACTCCTCTTTTTGAACATTTTGGGGGGTTGATTCGCCCAGTCTCTAAAGTAATTACACTGAGCTTAACTCATCTTTGTGTTTAAGATGTCAAAGCGTTTAGTGCGATACTCATCGGCGTTCCACTTTTGATCCCCTTTGAACAAACTGTAAATCTAAGTCTATTCAGCTCTGGGGCAAATGCAGCACAGTCTGGGTTGGCCTTTAAAACCCTTGTGAGTTTTGTCTGGTTAAGATTGTTCTAACTGTAAACAATATGAATTGTCAGAGGCTCAAAGTCTGACACAAAGCCAACACTTTAACGGAGTGAACGGCAGACTTATTTAAAGCTTGACGAAACGCAAACATTGAGCAGACACTGAACACATAGAGCTCGGTATAAATAAGGGCATACTATTGTTGATTCATCAACTGTAACAACAATAATAGAACAGTGTGTGACAAATAGAAGCAGCGCGGATCTGTGTACACATACATCTAACAGACAGCCTTGTTTATTGTGTCTTTATTGACTTAGAAAGGACATGAGTGAAATACTATTGCTGTGGTTTATTTTCTTTGGATCTTAGGTAAGATATGATAGTGCAATTAAACATATTATTCACTTAGATTTATTCAAAAATGTCATTGTATTTCACTGTTTTTCACTTTGTCACCAGTAAAGAAAACAAGAATCAAGGTGATGGGGTTAGTTTATTTAACAGCAGGAGAGACTGAAGTAAAGGCGAGGCAAGGCAAATTTATTTGTATAGCACAATTCATACACAGGGCAATTCATAGTGCTTTACAAGAATGGAAAAGAGA
>JAPQRQ010000027.1:19105055-19115567 GCA_037367365.1 Apogon talboti
CGCAAAGTCAAATAATAACACCCCCACCCCCCAATACAAGAGACAGGAAAGCCTTGGGATGCATACATTTGTGCCCCGAAGTAAATGTGGACCGATAGCTCAGTAAGTATCTTCACCCATTGGCTGAACACCAACAGGAAATAGAACTTTACTACTGCATTTTTGATTCTTTAAGGTCTCATGGTCTTGCTGTTTTTGTTTTTTTCATTTGAGCAATTAAATTATGGGCAAAAAGTGTGTTGTAACGCAAGTAAAATATTACTGTAAATTGATTAGTAATGCCTTACACTACTGCGTTACAGCTAAAAGTAACCTGTTACTGTAATGCATTACTTTTGTAACATGTTATCCCCAACACTGGTTTTTATATGTTATGTATGAATGTAAACTGGCCATCTTTCCAACTCATATTACTCACAAAGCAATTTCTTTTTTTTCCAGTGTTTTCATCACCCCGTCTTAGAACAATGTCGAAACACGAAGGGGAAAAAGAAAAACACTGGGGCTTGTCCAAGTAATTTGTCACTAGCTCTCCTCTGGAGGCTCTGAATCGTCCAATATTAAAATTCTCTTTGGTGAGTGGGTTGCTCTATTTGCATGTCGAAACACTTTGCAGAGCGAAGTTAATCTATTACTGTCATCACCACATTAGGAGGTCTCTATGTAAAAGAATGAACGAGGAAAGAAATTCATCGTAGCTCACTCACTGAATGCCTTCGGTATTTCCAGAGGAGCACCTGGAGGAAATTAATTTAACTAAGCAAAACAGTCAAACGCAGTTGGACCTTTCAACACTATCTGACAGACTGCACTGTATATACATACTACGCACAGGTGTGATATCTCTGAATCAGTGCCGATTCGTAACTGTAAGATTATCTCTAGAACACAAGGGTACGTCTGTCTGCGACGATGTTCCCAGTGGTGTGCGATGCCAGTACTCACACTGTCTTTACACCCTTCGGAGCAAAGTCCTATCTGTCTTACCCTGGCGTTTTTACTCTAACACCTGCCACCCATTCTGTCGACATGACCAGGGAGGGAGCAGGGAGGGCGTTTTGGAGAGAGGGACACAGGGAGGGGTGCTATTGTTGGCACACTCCGACAGCTCTGTAGGCTGGGGAATGTGTAGAGGTGGAGAGGGGGATTAAAGAGAATAAATATTATTCTTTCGCAGAACTGCTTTGAATCGGCCTCGAACAGCGTATTTTAAAGCTGTGCAAATTGGATGAGATCATATGGGGAAAAAGCTGCTATGGTAACTATTGAGAAAAGGAGAAAAGGTTCACAGTTACCAGTAGATGGAACACACAGAAAGTTGAATTGTAGGATAATAAGTGGTAGAGGCTGTAATTAGTTTTAGGCTTTTTCCTTTATTTGTTGACCTGAGATGTGCTTTCCGTTTCTACTTAATGAGAAGTGTCTTTGTTAATTTGATGCATATTTAAAGCTATGAGCTCACCGCCGTGGTCGTTTACTCTCTTTTCCATTCCACACCGTGTTAATCAGATAAGTGTGTTTTTCATGTGTTCATAACTTCTAAACACTGTGAGCGCTCAAAGCTAAGGTTTAGACTTTATTCTTGGAAACATAAGTTGAGCCAACTTGGGTGAGGTCATGTGATGCTCTGCTCTGCAACACCAAAAAAAAAAAAAAAAAAGGAAAAAAGGAAGATTTTTTTTTTTTTTTTTTACAGTTGTTTTTCAGGATTTCTAATCTTCCTCTGCTTACTTAGCAGAGCAGCGAGCAGTGCTTAACTTCATTTCTGCTTAACTGGTCAGCCTCTGTTAAGCCTGCAAGGTTTCTTCAAAAGATCATTCTGTTATTACACCATAGCGCTTAGTGAAAGAAATCTTTGAGTGCACACTGACTTTCTAGGGGAATGAGGGCCCGGTTGTTCATTTTGACTCAACTTGGACTGGTTATTTGAGTCCTAACAGAGCCGTATTAGATTAGTCATGTACAATGAAGTGAGCCTGACTCTCTGGTTGAACTAATCACTGTTGTGTAACTCAATTTTTCTTTTCCCCAAGAATATTGGACCAGAGAGTCTGAGATCAGGGTTAAAATCATAGAGACCCTAGTGGAAACATTAAATTCTTTACAGATTACTTAATCAAGTGCTAAAGCAGCGGAGCATGATGAAAGTGTACTTGTATGACACAATTTGCATATATGCGTGTATATACTGTAGATGTTTTTTCATGTTGGGAATAAACAAAAGGTGAGCCGAGGTGTTGATGAGGTTTGGTTGAAGCCGGCATGACAGGGATTCGATACACAGAGCAAAGGAAGAGAGGCGATAGTTGGTTGTAGGTTGCAGGGCACAGAGAGGGCAGTGTCTAGGGGAGAGAGGAACTCTGATGGACGGGCACAAAGGGACCATTGGTTTGGCCGAGACGCAGCAGGAATCCAGTTGGAGTTCCGTGGGAAGAGCTGGGCTCAATGAGACAGATCCCTCTCTCTCCCTCTCTCCCCAAACCCTGAATAGGTTTGTGACAGAGGAGAGGAGATGGAGACATCAACTAGACTCCCACAAGCAGCCCTCAGTGATTCAGTGCTGGCATTACTTTAGTCTAACATGAGATACGGACCATTACTGTACTGCTGGCGACACGGCAATAAACACATATAGTTTTAAAAGAAAGTCAAATGTGTTGCACTTCATTGTCTGTAATGTTGGAGAGACTTAAGAGAAATTAATTAAGCACCATGGAATATAATGAGAAATGCATTATTGAGCCTTTGATCATCAATCCCTGGAAAATATTTCTTTCTTGCGAACCTTGATCCAAAAAATATGACATATTCTCAGTTTTCCCTCATTTTATCTGCATGTTGACCCAAGCCAACACATGTTGCAATCCAAAGCGCACACTGATTCCCATGAAATAAAAGCATCAATCCGATCCAAAAGTACTACAGAAATCCTATTGTTCCCCACCATGCAACAATGATGCTCTATTGAGAAACTCCGTACTCCTGTTCGGCACAGCTTCCTTCTTTTTCCTTACACAAACACAAACATGTATGTAGTTTTGGACGTCCCAAGCAACTGTAGCGGGACAGAGGACAAAAAAAACAAGGTAAAGAGATGCTTGGAACATAGAGAAGAGAGCAGCAAGCAAAAGGGAATTAAATTGCTTTAGTAAATGTGTATAATCATGAAAAATGACACGGTAATAGAACAATGCTCTCGTTGAAGTTTAATCAAATGAATCATAGGCTGGATCATATTTATGCAACAAATTTTCTTATATTAAACCTCAACAGACATAAACAGCTGCTGGCGATAAGAAATATCGACTGATCTAAAATGTTTAATAACTTTTTAACCACTAATCTTACCAATGTATTAAAATAATTCAGATAAAATGCTTTTCATCAGGTGTGTCTCCATAGTGAATGTTGAAACGTTGAATTTACTGTGAGCTTTTACAAACATCTACATAATCAGTAAAGTACACAGAACAATATCTGCTTTTCACTGAAGGATACTATAATAAATGTAATATAATAAACGGTGATTAATCACTTACAAAAGGTTAGATGTAGAGAAATAATAACTAGGAAGTCATTAAGGAAATAGTTATAGGTCTTTAAGGGTTAATTAAGGTCAGTTAATGTTATGTGAACACGTCTGTCCATCCATCCGTCAGCAGGATTATACAAAGTCTACTGTTTTATGCATCAATTTCATGAAGCTTGGAAGGTGTAAATACAAACTGCTTTCATTTTGGTGCAGCCCTGGGTTAACTTACAAGTTAACTTGCACCAATGGACATTTCGTTGGACTTTTGTTCCCACGACAACAGTCCATTACACTAACAAGAGATACCAACTGAAAATAAGGAAGAAAATCTAAGTTATAGTTTGTGAATTATGGAAAAATGGTGGACTAGTGGTCTCAGCGGAGGTCCAGTTTCACATGTTTCAAGTCTTTTACAGGCCTTTAAAGGTTCTCTTTAACTCCTTCATCAGTCTCATTTGTCCCTCCCTCTGGGGCATGTGTAGATGGCCCTGACACACTGTTTTGATTCTTATCACACACCATGAAGGGTTTGTCTGTTTTGGACGGTGTGATTGCATCGCTGCTTCCCACTTTACTCACTGAACTCTTAGATCAGGTGCCACCTGTGGCACTAGGTTTAAAGTACCTCATAGTCGACAGGACCCAGAGGGATCTACTCCAAACAGATCTAACACTTAATATCCCCCAGACTCCCACACTGGGCATAAAACTATCCTGCACTGGAAAAAGACAACACCGACAGTCAAACAACCAAATACATGAGTGACCTTAAGAGTCTAGTTGACTCCTTCTGTTGACCACCACCTTTCACCCCCTCCAGTCACTAATACCCCCCATGACCTCCCAGACTCTCACTTGATTCCTGCCCCCTTGCACTTCCCCACCCTCCTGTGCCCTCCCTGGCACCTTTGCCCCACGGCCTGGCCTCATTCATCTAGCCACCCCTCTCCGGCCAGGGGAGCTGAAGGCCCTCTTTGTATGTACTCCCTGGGAGATATTAACCCCCCGTCGCCGCACTCCCACCAAACAAAGGAAGCACTTACTAACCGCTAAAGCCTTAACAAACAGCGCCTTTCAAATGAACCCTGCTCCATGCGGTGCAGAGGGAGGGGAGTGCCTAGGAGAGAAAAGCCCAAAACATTTGCTTGTTTTCGCAGATTACAGAAAACCTGGTGGTGCTGTACTCGGATCTTGTCGACTCTTGTTGACTTGCTGCATCATTAGGTTCCTGATCGGACACACACATGCACGCACAAGAGGTAACTGTTTCATTAAGACCACATCAACACAGAGTCTATATAACAGTACACTACAATATTCATAACCTGTTGCATCTCAGCAGCAGGCTTCCCAGAATCCACTTCCACACAGTGATACCCCATCCTAACATCATCATCATCATCATCATCATCATCATCATTGTTTCTACTGTTCTGTGTAAAAGTCTTAGGGATGTTGTTTTTTAGTGACATTACAATGACCATACATTTGCATTCATAGTTCTCAGCTTCTATGTCAATGTACGACAACAATATATAGGAAATACAGAAATAATATTAAAACAAACAATTCAGATTTTAAAAAAAGAGTATTATAGATGGTGTATTGAATCATCTGCACAGAGAACAGAGTTAAAGGCAGCCCAATATAGAGAGCAACTCTAGTAAGTATGAGTTTTATGTGCACCAACCTAAATATTATACTCGAGACTAAAAACTCTCTACAACATAATATTCCATTTTAACATTAACTTTTAAGTGGGAGTTGTTTTGTATTTACAAAAGAAGACTAAGCTCAAATGTTTCCTTTAAAAGTATTATAATATATAGTTTCAACAGTGGGCGAACATGCAGGGTTTTGGGCAAAACCCATTAGAGCACCTATAATACCAAACCAATCCACAAACCAAACAAACCCTGAATATGTCCACTCATTATAATACAATCCTGCAAAAAACAGCAAAAAGTGGCCTAACACTCTTGTACACTACAATTGTTACCATTATCATTAAAAACCATTCAAACCCATAAACCCATAATAATGGTTGTTATGGGTTTGAATGATGTTTAGCAGCAAAAAAATAACCATTTTATGGTAGAGTGATATAATTATATTCTACTACTACTAAAAGTACTAAGGTACTAAAAGTATACAACAATGCTCCTTAAAAGCATCTCAAAGCAGAACCCGATTCAATCAATTAGAAAAACATCTACATCCAGATTTATCCTTTTCCAGTTAATTTAAAATGACATTGAATGCATTTAAAGAGACCAGTTGCTTCAGTTTAAGTCAACCCTTGAGTTAACACGTTACAAAACACGATTCAGAGTGTACACCTATGCGTGATAACACACACTGTAAACCCTGCTCTGTATTGGCATATGGAAACAGCTGTGTGTGACCGCCTTGTTGGTTTTGTTGATCAGGACCCGTCAAGCTATCAAGACAGTAAAAACACATCGCCACGTCTTACACAAACAAAAAACTTCACACCTGAGACCCATGTGTAATGTAGTTGAGAGTCATGACATGATCCAAAGTCAGTCAAGATGTAAATCTGACCTTTTATCCTCTATGAAACGTACAATTAATATGATTGCAGGGGGGACTTTATGACTTTACCCTGAAACACTTTGGCAGGAGGACTGTAGTGCTTGTTGCTCTATTCATGAAATAAGAAATAATGGGGGAGAATAATGAAGACAGAGCTATATAAAGTCCAGATGCAGTGTTACCATGGAGAGTAGATTGTTTTGGAGCTTTATGAGACTGATGACACAGCACACCTGCGAGGAACAAAGGCACAGAGCAATCACATATTATTTCCTATGACGTATTCAGCATTCAGAGTTGAACGACAGGTCAGCAACCTCAAAGCCGGATGACGGAACTGACTGCGCTCTCGGAAAATGCAGTACGATCTTATCATGCAAGAAAAATGACTGCAATTCTCACAAAAAAAACCCCAAAAAAATGTTGCTTTTCTGTTGTTGAATCATTTATTAATGGGCTGAATATGAAAATTCTAATTGCACTTCAACACTAAAAACTGTCAGACACACTATAAACCTGAACAGCTGTAGTTAACAACTTTACAACCATTGTTCTGCTGAGGTGATAACCATTGTCTTACTTGCAGAATATGACCTTTACTGAAATCAGATGTTACATTGGAACCTGGAATTACGTGAATTTTATGCCTCACAGACCTCATTATGTAAGTGTGTCTGTAAAATTCTATTTGCGCTTGCATACTATATTTACGCAATCTATGGGGATAAAGTTTCATGCAAATGTTGGCACCTGCTTTTTTCCTCCTGAGAAGTGTGTACCAGTGAGTAATACAAGAGGGCTCATGGGTAAACTGTCATCAAAAGGCTGTCTGTCCTGTTGAGGTGTGCATCAGTTTCTGTAGCTGTCGGAGACATGTCTATAAGCTACGGTCCACTGGCCTCAGGCTGGCCAAACACAACAAAGTAAATAAGAAGATGAATTAATAAGTAACATCCTGTAAGTGATCCAAAACACACACATCTGTTTGACAGGTTAATAAAGAAGACCCATAGAAGAGCAGTGCAATATTACGTTAATATCATGTCTATTCATATTTTAAGTCTATTTTTATTTTATTCTACTTTCAGTTCTATTCTTATTTTACTCTTTGTAAAATTTTAGATTCTATTTTGTTGTTTTACTTTTTGTAATTTTATATTTGCTCTATTCTTGTTTTCTCACATATTGTTGTTTTTTTTAATTTATTTTGATGCGCTGACTAAAGTAGCACTCCTAATTTCATTGTACACACTCACAACAATAAATGAAGACAACTAATTGTTCCTTGAGCAAGAGTTGAAGGAGGAAGACATGCAAAATTAAATCTGTGTGTATAAGGTTAAATCTTAAGAATAACTCTTTTTATTATCCCCATACGGATATTCAGTTTCTGCATTTTACCAATCCTGACCCACACAGCGATAGCAACTAGCATTAGCCCTTTGCTAATTAGGAGATCCAGAGCACTGATTGGAACATTAACCTACATACTGTATCTCAGCCCTGCAATGAACTGGCATGTCTTTGGCAGAGATAGACTCCACCACACCACCAGGAAAGACCTTCACAAGTAATAAGCAGTTCTGAAAATATCTATATAAAAGGGGCATAACAATGATAGTCCGAGGGGGTCCGAAGTAAGCAAATGCTAGCTCACTGACTCAGTAAAACAGTACATTTCATCAAGCTTTGTATATACCACTCAATTTTACAAGTCTTTTTAGAGCAACTACACTGGAGCTGTTTTGTTTATTGTTTTGTTTTTTCCCCCATGTAAAAGGTTTTTTAGTAAATAACCCAAAACTTAAAAAGTCTGACTCATCTGTCACACGCCAATGATCAATCAGATGCCAATGCTTCCATTTGCTCTGAGATCTGATTAACATAGTAAAATGTTGAAGGCTGACAACTAGATTACTTATTTAGTAATTAGGGACGTCCGATGTTAGTAGTATTACAACTTTAAGATGCTCCCTCATCGGACCAGTTTTGTAAGTGAAGTCTTTGCCCCGCATATTAAAGAAAGACTAGACATACTTTTGGTAACAAAACAACTTGTCTTAGTTTCATTTTCATCTTTGTTTACAATGACTCTCAGATGTATCTCAGTACTTTTAAGATGCTGAGATCTTAGCAGCCTTGCAAACCTCAGACATCAGAAGCATATGTTCCAAAAGCTTTCTGAAATCTCCTCCCTTGACCCCTGTCTCTGCAGAATCTTGAATAATGTTACACAAACTGATAGGACTATGGGGCTCATTTTTGACTGTAAACTCTTTTCAGTTGTACAAAGCGTGTGTGTCATGTTTTCTACAATTAACCAGTAGTTAAGTGTTATTTATGCCTGTATTTATTTTCACTTTCATTACTCCAGTGCACTTTACCCAGTCTGAGCCAGGGCTCCACCCACTGTTCAGAACACCATAGTTCAAGTCATCACAGTACCACGAAATTTAATATCACACATTATTTTGTCTCCCAACTGCCCACAGTGTTGATTCTAAAATATTACACACCCATAAGACTTTAAGGCTTTAAATGTACATGAGAATACTGTATATCTGGCCTTCTATCTTGGGGCATCACTGCTATGACACTAAGGTCATCAGATTACATTGTGGAATTATTGTTTTAAGGCACACTACGATCTAAGTTATTTTAACTCTCATCTCAAAACATTTGTTTTCATTGAAGCTTTTGGTAATATTTGACATGATTTAATTTTGTTTAATATGTGTTGTTTCTCAATTTATTGCTTATATACTTTTAATTCCATCCCTTCTGCTCTTATTTCATTTTGGAAAGTTGTTTTGAAAAGTGCTACATAAATATAGTATAATATTCTTATTATTGTTATTATTATTATTATTATTATTATTATTATTATTATTATTATTACTACTACAATGTTTTTTGTCTCACTTGCTTCTGTGGAAAATAAATGGTGAAAAATTGTGAATTCATTCTCTTACCAGAAGTAAGTATGACAAAGCCTGTGTTTTCTTTATACTTATCTCTACAGCTAGTAATGTTAATATACATTAATATACATATGTTAAGATACATTCAGAGCATTCAGAGTGACTATTATGTTGAGTAACTGAGTGAATGGCACATTCATTCGGTAAATGTTTGAGTGATCTAATACAATATGTTATAAATTACATTGATTCTAGGCTGTAATCAGTAATGAAATACATTTACAACAGTGAATATTGTTAATTTTGCCGATATGTTTTAGAAATTACCTGTCTTAACTTGTTAAGTTTTCACCGAAAGCATTACCACAATCTCAACCTAATCTGATGCATCTAAAAGAAACAACTTTCTATTTACACTCCTCATGAAGGAATACAGTACCAGTAAATACCCACCCTCCCGACACCAGTACCTCTGTCTATCCAAGTACACGTGTTACAACTGTTGTTCACAGGATAACATGAAGACCCAGAAGTAGTGGACAGGCTGGGTTCCAAGTCATAGAAATTGTCTTCCCACATCTGAGATTTCTGCCAATGAATGAGGCTTTGTCTGCAGAGGAATGAGATCCATATCTCCCATTTGGCATCGCTCATGTCGTCACTAATCAGAAGCAGATGAGCAGACAAGTTGAGCTTTGCACTGACTCTGCGTGTGAGTGAGTGACTGTGTGCATGCATAAACGTCTGCATGTGTGCAGGGCTTAGATGGGTTTTACTGCTGAGCTATTGAACATGACTGAGGTTAAAAGCGTGGTTTACACAGAGATCAGAACATGCTGATGTAGAACACGCACTCTGATGTGTATCGCAAGTTTATGACCACTGACAGCAATTATTTCAGCATAAATGCTCACTGCATGTCTTTATTAACTGGATCCAGAATGACAACAAAGCTAAGATTCAGCTGTAACCATACTATATTTGTATAAGCACACTGTAAACTGTGAATGTGAGGAGGTAAGTGACTGTGAACAGTATTTGCGCATCCTTAAATAAAGATACAGATGCCAAAACTGAAAATGGAAAAGAGTGGTCAAAAGTGGACACCAATAAAATACAAATACTTTTTTACTTTACTCATGAAGATTTAGGAATCTGAACTTGACTTGGCTTGAGTGAGATGATTTTTTTTTTACCTTTACTCTGAAGTTAAACAAAAATACCTACTTTATACTCCTTACATTTTACATAAAAACTGGCTTAGAACTGTATTTTTTACACATTTACATTTTTGTTGTCATTGTTTTGCATCACTGTTTATTTTACCCATTCCAACCTTATCCCATAAAGACTCAAACAGCCACTGCCGACCAAAACCGACTACTGATGTCAAAGTTTAATCTCTGTTGATCCACTAATCCTATCGATCCATGTAAATAATTGGTGTAAAATACAGTTTGTCATCTTTTCATGGTCATCAGATATGACCCATTTGGACGTTCA
>JAPQRQ010000027.1:19117274-19138761 GCA_037367365.1 Apogon talboti
AAAAAAGTCACTATTTCTCTGATTTGATATAATAACCTTTGAATTTATTCTGAGCTTTTATGAACATCAACATGATCAGTGAATTAAATAAAGGGATATACAGGATTTACACTGGAAAAACTCAAACTAAAGAGGATAGTATTACAATAAATGGTGATAAATCACTTAAGAAAGGTTAAATATAGAGGAAAATTAATGTGGAAACTGCCACAAAAGTACCACTGGGTCTTTATGGGTTAATGGATGCAACAATAACACGTCAAAGATGATATCTGTGTTTCCATTGATGCACACCACAAACAACAGATCCAATAGGATGAAAAATACCAGAGAGAGACCAGACTATGGAGGAAAAGGTGTCATTATGTCTCATGTTCTGTTGTTGACACTGAAAACTGATTTACATATTCATCAGAGTTAACGTTCATTTTGTAGAACTTGAAATTTGAGGTATAAGGATCTGAGGTTCACTTTTCACCCTTATTTACCTGTTCTTACCACTCTTTTTTAACCTGCACTGCACTTCTTGAATAAAGAATGTATGTACTTTTACCATCTGTAAGTGATGGTGTGATCCAGTGCAGACAGACACAGCTGAACTACATCCCTGAGCTCACAGACTTAAATTAATACGACCATGTGCCCCCAATAGGTCAGAAGAGGAACAACTCTGAACTATGTTCTCGTGCCAAGAATAAAGATGACTTGGGGGTAAACTGCTCTTTGTATTTTCCTGGCAATGTACTGAATAAATCATGTGCAACGTAGCTTGGTTACAATAGTTGTTTGTTGTTATTACTGAATGGTTCCACTTACTTTAAGAGAAGGTCAAAAATTCAATTGAAGAACAAGTACTTTCAAGTCTGCGTGCTGCGGGAGCTCTAGTTTCTACTTAAAACAAACCTAAAAGTGTAAGATTTAGAAGAACATGTAGATTCAGCAGAGTTTGTATTGAAATGAGCCCAACTGTAATGTAAGAATTCTGACAAAAAAAAAGAATTAATGTCCAAAACAAAGACTGTGCAAGAGGATAAATTACATTACAAATGTAACCTGCAGGTGGTTTACACATTCAAGGGCCATGAGACACTGGGCCTAAGGGCACTTCAGCAGGGATGGGGCTAGAAGAGACGGATGAACTACGGCTGTCTAGTTTCTCACTCGGTGCATTTATGTAATTGCGGTCTGGAATGAGTCAATGTCAAAGGCGAGGTAACGGTCAAATGACCTCAAGCTCCTGTGCTGAAAGTCGAATGTTTCCGACCAGCGGGGCTTTTTAAAGGCAACTTTGTGATGTTTCTCAAACCATGCTGCTCCCAAACTTCTCATGGCCACATTCATTCTGTACAAAGGTTCTCTGTTCACTCTGGCCTCTCTCAGTATCCCTTTGTGAACTTAGTCGGCGAGTCCTCCGCACTGGAATGCCTGTTCTCAGGGTTAGGAGGTAAAACGAACACAGAGGGACACACAAACACATAGGCAAACACTTTCCCACCTATTTATTCAAAGACACCCACAGCTTATTGAGAATCTAAAAGCGGCGCTCTATGCCTCTGACGGATATGAATATAATATGTCTACTTAATTACGGTCGGTGTCCATTGCCGTCATTCTGATTAAGTACCATTCATAATGTTAATGTCATAATGCGACCCTCGTGGACTTGGACGGCAGATCATTTCACTGGAGAAATAAACGGACACAGAGAGACTTTGGGAAAGGAGGGAATTTCTGACTGGAGATGAAGAAGGAGAGAGGAGGCAAAAGAGAGTAAGAGCTTGGGAGCTTCAGACGACCTCTTCACCAGTTGAGACTGTATGAGGGGGATGAATGTAGTCCTTTGTGCTGGGCAGACTGTGGGCTCCGATGTATGTGTGTATGTGTGTGTGTGTGTGTGTGTGTGTGTGTGAAAGAAAGAGAGAGCTCGGCGGCCCAGGCTCAGGGCCTACAGATGTCTGGAGCTGCGCCGCTCACCCCCGGCCTCCACAGGCAGCAAGCAGCTGTTGTCAGAGAGAGACAGGCCGCCCCGGAGAGACTGGGAGGGGGCCAATGGGCAGAAAACAAGAAAGAGCCTCTTTCACAGCCTGGTATGTCCTTCTGGATCCCCACACAATGTATCCTTTGAGGACCCAGAAGAATAACATTTAGATTTAAAGTTTTCTCATCCTGGGAAGTTTGGGTCAGCTCGCCCAGTCCTCTCGCTCTCTAAACTGTTGAAGGGTTGATGCTGAGGTTAAGGTTGAGGCTTAGGGAAGGCAGCAGCTGGACCTGGGGCCTGGAGTCTTGAATCCAGGAACACAAGCAGATAAAGTCTGCACACAGGAGCCTCACCGACAGGACGGGTCATGTCAAGTACCATGTAAACCACAGATGTCTTTTCAGTATAAAAGCCTCATCATGACTTGAAAGATGACAATCCACCGCGTCCATAACCCAGACAAACACGGCGCGGTGTCGATAAGTCAGGATTTCCACACACTTTTAACTCCCAGCAGGTGTTTATGAAATGAGCTCCCAGCAGCACCTGTGGAGTTGAGAGAACTAAGCCACTCTGTTTCCACTGCTCACAAGTCAAACAGGACTCGACATATTACTCGCTGTCGTACAGAATGTGCTTTGGCAGTATATGAGCCAGGTTTGTCAAGATGTTTCCACAAAAGAAATCAAGGAAGTAATGTGTTAAAAGCATTCAGGCAGGAAAGGTTTTCCCCGCGGTCTCTGTGAACAAGCTTCGTCAGCTGGAAGGAGAAGGAAGCAAGGGGAAACTTTTTCAGGTTAACTGCATTCATAAAGTAAAACGTCAGGTATGTCCTTTTTTCTTCTTTTTTTTTTTTTTTAGCCGCTCAACGACGAAAGTTTTTCCTCACCTGGCAAATGTTGCAATAGCTGAACTATAACTGTAGAAGTAGAATCACTACAAACATAATATCATGAGCACAATATTCAAGTCAAAAACAATCTGTGTCCCAATGCAAACAGATGGTTAAAAGGAATTAAGCAAATAATGTTTACATTAAAATAAAAAGAGCTGCTCTGTTTTCTCCTCGTCCATGGAAACACAACCAACACCAAAACTACTCTACAAGAAGTTTTTAACCCATACAGATCCAGGACTACTTGCGTGGCAGTTCCCAAATGAATTTTTCTTTCTATTTAACCTTTTCTAAGTGATTTATCACCATTTATTATAATATTATCTTCTTTTCCAGTGAACTTTAGGCATTTTCCTATATTTAATTTACAGATCATGTACTTTAATCATCATTCTGATAATATATTTGAGGTTTATTATATCAAAAACAGAGAAAACTTGAGAAAAAGTTACTTTTTCAGTAAAATATATCATTAACTGAACATAAACCAAGTGTGTCCATCCACTGTCATTGATCCAACTCCATGGGTTTTACCGGTGAGTCAATGTTGTAGAAGATGACAGTGTTTCCACGGTAACTACGGAGCCTCTGAACGTCCAAATGGGTCAAATATGATGACAAACTGCATTTTACACCAATTATTTACATGTATGGATAGGAGGTCAACAGTTATTAAACAGTTTAGATCAATAGATGCTTTTGGTCGCCTGTGGCTGTTTGGGTCTTTATGGGTTAAAGACATCTGACATAATTTATTTTGTTTAGCCTTAAGGGCATGTGAGGAAACTTAATGCAACTTTTGGACAGCTGGGCATGAGTTATAGGTGTAATAACAACGGGCAGGATAGAAAAGGGATGTCCCGCCAAGACAAACACAGGGAAGAGTCGGGAAGTCACAATAAATGCCCAGGTCTGACCAAACGTTTGGCATGCTGAGGCAGGAGTTAAACCCCATAGATTAACTTCAATCCTGTGATTGGGTTTGGCTGTAAAGGCCACAAGACGGGAATGAGAAGAGAGAAGATTCCAGGAAGGTGGATTTGAAGTGTGATCACATTTTGTTTATTAAAGAAGAACACTGTGTAGTCCAGTTAGAGAAAAGAAAATTCCACTAAAATTAAGATTTTTGCATCTGTAAACATAATTAACCACAACAAGTTCATGTGTAATGTTCAGAAAAATATATCAATATGAAATTTGTGTGAAAAAATAAACATTATGACTTAAGCACTGCTCGTATGAGACTAATATTACCTGTGGGATTTTGGTAATTTGTGATCTCAAACCTTGTTAAATCTGCCATGTATGTAAATTACAAATGACTTTTTTGTTTTTTTGTTTTTTTTTAGCAAAAATAAATGTCCTGTGATAATATAATATTAGTCCCATGTTAATCAATATCTCTGTGATTTGGAGTGCAACTAATTTTCTTTCTTTCTTCTGCTTATTTATTGTGTCTGTTTCCTGACCAGGTACTATGAAGGCTGGCAGGTGATGACAGATAAATGTCTTAAAAGTGTTTAGGGTGAGGCTCATGTAGCATTATGGGATGTATATTCACTGAAAGAGCAAATGTAAATCCCTTAAAACATGATGAGACAGCTACAGTAAGGAACATTCACCTCCAAGTTTGTGCTAGCACTCCTGCCAATAAAGGCGTCTATGGCTCCATTAACATTTATCTGAATGTGGTGTCCTTGCCTTTGACATCAGAACCAGGATGTCATCAGTTAATTCAATTAAAAAACAGGCTTTGCAAATCCCGTGCAAATCCATCACATGTAACACTGATGTAGGGAGTTACTTTACAAATCACCAGAGGACCAAAGAAGGTACTAATCTGTTGTACATAGAGCTTTAAAGTCAGACTGAACTCATTCATTGCTAGAATTTTATTGAGTAAAATTAAATTACATTCTACATTTATATTTTAGCTTATAACTGTAGTACTTAATAGTTTTTATCATCATCAGGAAAATATTGTACAATTACTTTTCAGAATTTTTTAATCAAAGAGGCCTGAGAGGATAGGAAACCTCTGTATCTGCTCCTTGTCAGTCTTTTCGAGCTGTAGAAAATGTGACGTCCCAATTTTAGCAAATCCCAGGCATTTTCAGACAGGTAGGTGGGTTCAATAAGTGATTGACACGTATAATTACCAATTATTGATCTGATTCTATCAGAGGTGACCTAACCATGACTCTACTGCTTTACTCTGTGTCTTAAGATGGAAGCTTGGAAAAGTGGTTTCACTGTGAGCTCATCTATATTTATATTGTATTTAGTCTTTTTTTAACTGAGAGGAGAGAGAGCTTCAAAGGAAGGTGTGTATTTTCAGATTCTGACATTTTTTCCCCTGTGATTTCAGCTACTGCAGCTGTAAAATAAGAAGAAACAGTACTTATACGTAGAGCTACACAGAGCTTGTTTATTCTATTCTATTCTATTCTATTTAAAAAATCTGAGAGGGATAGAATTTGTCAAAAGAGATGAGCAGAGGACAGGAGAGACAAGGGGACAAGGAAGGAGGAAGAAAGAGTGGAAAATTTTTGAAGGAGACACCAGGAGAGAGTGAAACATGGGAAACTAGAATAGCTCAACCGCAAATAGGTTCCTTCGCTGAAAGAATGTATAAACATATGGTTGAGTTTCTTAGGAAGTCTGGCTCTCCATTGAATGGACTGTTTGTTTGTAAGTCACTGACATGATGCACGGAACAGCACACAAGGCGTTTAATGAGACAGTACAACCTCACAGTTTAATGTACATGGCATTAGAGCAGCTGATTACAGCATTACTTTAGTAAGAAATATAGGTTTTCATCAATAATTAATCCATTTCTAAAGACAAAGAGAGAGCATAGAATAAGAGAGGAAGAACAAAAAGTCATCTTTCATGGACTTCATAGGATGAGGCTGATTATATGTTTAGATCCTGACAGTCAGGACGCTTATGAGAAGAATAATATTACATCAACAATGGAGTTGTCAAAGGTCCAGACTTGGTTGTAAAGTTCAAGACAGACTAAATCTTAAACATATTGTGATGGTTTACCTTAAGGTTTGGTGCTTAAGAATGCACTATTTCAGTGAGTACTTACATGATGTGTGTGTACACTGTGTGAATGTGAAAGATATTTGTGGTAAGTACTCACATGTGTTGTGAGACTAATGTTCCCATTAGGACTCAAATGAAGATAGAATGAGGAATCCAAAGAGGACGTGGAGGGAGGAGGAGGAGGAGGAGGAGGAGAGGAGGAAAAGGACCCCTATGGGCTTACCAAATAGCCGAGGAATGCAGTGGTAAAAATGAGTTGGGCTCTCTGGCACAAGATGGCCCGTGTGACTGGGTTTAGATGATGGCCGTGACAAAGACTCCTTTCTTACTGACTTTAATAACTACAATACGCTGCAGAGCCACACACAAGCAACCACTTGTTATAGAAAACACACCCTTAGTGTACAATGGAAAATATACTTTCACCTTCTCAGTGTGGACAGCTGACACTGCCATCTGTATAGGAGATTAGCCCACAGACCAAAGTGGTTTCTGTTACATTTCTGTGCCTATAGTGTTTCTGTTTTATTACATTTCTCTGACCACAACCAGGCATTCGCTGAAACATGCCGCGTCATCACTGCTCATCACAGCATTTGCTTTTCTGCAGAGGTGTGAGAAGCTCATGTAGTCAAACGGACTCATCTGTGCTCCGATCCATACAGAACCACTTTCTCTTCTCAAAAAGTATTTTTTCCTGAGGTTATTTTAAAAGGGAACCAGGAATATTACCAGGGATTGTGCGGAGAGCTGTTGTGCAGATCCCTTTTTATGTGGGTGGATTGAAATGTGGGACCCACAGGAAGGAATAATTGATAATGGGTTGACAACGAGCACGCAACACACTAAGAATGAATAATGAACATTGAAGCCACCTGAGTAATTGGACGACAACAATGGCACTTTATACAAATCAAACAATAACAACTGGTGCAGTAAGTTTACTTTATGTCACTTTAGTCCAAGGGAGTCAAATACACAGCATGCTTAGATATAACTCCAGATTTTTTCTCTTTGCTATAGTGTAAAAACATTCAAATTACATTGTGAAAATATTTACATTTACAAACTACCCTTTCACAAAAAATGTGGATAACATGAACAAATACACAGTTGGTCATTAAGTTGGAATAAATATATTTTTAGCTGTTCTCATTGTGACAATGTGATTTATTCTCGATAGATAAAGTATAAATGAGACTCAGTATGGAATCATTGTACCTGGTCAGAAGTGATTACTGATGTGTATAAATAGTAATCATAAGAGGAATGTGTCTGGAAATAAAATTATTCCAACTTTATGGGGAACAGTGTATGAACAAACTCAAATGTCTTAGGAAAAATAAGTGGAATTTTACTAATATTCTGCTTGTTACTAAATGTATTTTGCATTTGTAGATCCACTGTGATCTGTAAGTTTTAGTATACATGTGTAAATGATAAACTGAAGCATAATATTGTTAAAATTGCACTTATTTTTCTTAACAAATTTCAGGATGTTAATATTTGTCTATGTTATTGATTTTTTTTGTACGAATGGATTATAAATGCAAATTTACTTCTTTGCACTCAAATATAGAGAAAATTTGGAGTTGATATAATTTATAGGTTATTATGTTATTATTTTTCTGGTCAGCATTAATGTTTTCTCTCACTTGGCTAACAGTTATGCTAAAATTGAATTATTTGATTGATCAGGTGAATTCAGTTAGTGGCATAAAAAGCTATTGAGCACTGCAGCTTCAGTCAGTTAAAAATATGAAGTCATACTGTACACCTTATATACTCAAAATGGGATAAATGAAGTTATCCATCCATCCATCTGATGCACTATTTGGAACTGGAAACATAACATCTCTCAAATTATTTCTGTTTTTCTAGATATAATTCTCTTTTACTGTTATTTCTGGGTTTGTTTGTGTGTGTGTGTGTGTGTGTGTGTGTATGTGTGTGAATGATGGAAAAGTTTGCAGCAAGAAGATTTTCCTCAAGCGAAGACAATTGGAGATACAGCATTGAACCTCCGAGGTTCATCATCCCATTTCAGCCGAGCTAAACAAGCCTCAATGTGGATGCAAAGATAATGCTGAGCTAAAAGCTCGGACATAGAAATACAGGCCTTTTCCGCTATCTATACATTACTAAATAACGTAAATTCACTACATAAGATTGATGAGTCCCCACTGCCATGATTGATGACTGATGACTGATAAGTACTGTCATTTGGCCTTGGAAAAAAAACAACACCACAAAAACAAACAAAAAAAAACTTGATTTGTATATGTAATATAATTTCAGTGCACTACAGTTGTTTAGCAATATTGGGTAAAAATTGCATATTTACCTTTTAGCATATGAAGTTTGGTTTGAGAAAACGCAAGACCATTTTACCTTATCTTGAGAGTCCAAAGTGGGACACAGGGTTTTGGCTGATCAGGAGGTGTTTTTGGACAGGTAGAGGGTTTAAGTATGTTTTAATACAGCCTTAATTACCAGAATAAAACACAGCAGCTTTCCTCATATTTCCATAGCGACAAGAAAGAGGGTCATCTACCCTTTTTTTTGTTTGTCTGTTGTCTTGGACACAGGGTGGTACGGTGGTGCAGTTGTTAATACTGTCACCTGTTCTCCCCATTTCTGTGTAGGTTCTCTCCAGTTTCCTCCTTCCATGCAAACACATACACCGTCATTGGTTAACTGGTCAATCTAAGTCGCCTGTAGGTGTGAATGTGATAGTGAATGGTTGTTTGTCTGTATATGTCACACATGTCACAATCATTTTCAAAGCTATCAGGTTACACAATTAACTGGAATAAATCAGAGGCTATACCTATTTCAAAATTTTGACTTCCATATATGATGGAGAGGTTTAACTTCAAATGGATTCCTGAGGGAATGAAATATCTAGGAATAAAATTAAGTCAGGATTTAGAGGAAATGCCTCAACTAAATTTTAATACTTTGTTACAGAAGATGAAAACAAATTTAGACACAGGTCCAGGGTGGACTCCACCTTCACCCACCACCTCCACGACTTGAGGACTTAGCAGCTCAATAAAATGGATGGATATATGGATAGAGCTACAAAAAAAAAAAAAAAGGGGGGGGGGCGGTGTTTCATGGGGCTGAAACTCTAAAATGTAGATAAAGTAAACTACTCATCTTCCAAAAGTGCTACACCAACACTTATAGTCTCCCACCCCGCCTTATCCTCCACCCTTTCCACATCTGGATAGTTGTTTCCGGTGCATTCCACAGGTCCGATGCCTCTCAATCTCTCTGCCTTGTACGACGTGCACCTTACATATGGGTGAAAAACAAAATCCCATCATGTTATTTCATGTTTTTTTCATGCGTTTCATCGGCTATTATATGGAGGCTAAAACGGTTCTGTAAAGTGGACCAAACCTAAGCCCTAATGTTTCCCATCTGGACTGGGAATAAAGTAATACTGTTCACCGATGGTAAAGTTCCTACCTGGATCTGTTACAGCCGATTCAAGTGGAACAGCTGTGAGAGCCTGCGGGCACTCACCAGTTTTAGAGTTTGTTTTGTGAAAATCGGACTACCCGGTGATCTTAAAAACACCAGACTGTCAGATCGAAACATGTTAACAGTCCAGGCTCTGATGAGGACTTTCCTTTAGTGACAGACCTTCTGCTCAGGGTTTAACTGTTGCAGGACTCATTTCCAGAGTATGGCTAACTTCTTAGAAATCATCATAACCTGCTGAACCACAGGATTATCCACTTCATGCTTAATTTCCTGGACATTTCACTTTTGCTGTCCATTCGGGACAATGAGATCACATGGTTATGGACCACGGCCAGAACTGTTTCTTGGATGAAGATGAGGCATTTCTCGTCTTCTCTTGATCAGTTTTCACCTCCATTACCAGTTCAGGTGTTACTCTCAACAATAGTCATCTTGTCCAAACTGTCACCCTTCACATTCCTAAACCCATGTAATCCCAGCTCCACTACATCATAGTGTTACCACAGGTGACGAATATCTCCAGCAGACACAGTGCACTCTTTGTTCCCACTGTGTTTGGTTTTCCTTCTTAAAAAACATGGAATAGCCAAGAATGGACACAGACGCTGGCGTACTACACCGGGTGGGATTCATTAGGAATTTGAGTCACAGACAGGTGTACAGCTTTGAGACTGATACTCCTCATCGGGGCTAGAGTCAAAATGCAAGAAAGTTCATACTTAAGTCATATCTAGGTCATTGTGCATACACTAAAGACAGACACACGTCTGGTTGCTTAGAGCTCATGTAAATAAAAGTCTGGACAGGGTGTGCGTGACTGGAAATCTGTAGGTTATTGTGTCTTTATCAGCCATATTATGTCCAGAGAGGCAGCAACAGAAGGGAAAGTGCTGTAAATCACTCCGACAAAGGAATGCTTTGTCCAGTGTAGGAGACAGCCCATCTTGAGCAAATAGACTCTGCAGACCTCAGAGGCTATAACAGCTACAACATGCATGAGTTAAGAGCCTTGATACGTGCCTCGTTTCACATTTTATAACCCCGCTGATAAGAGGAAACTGGAAAAAGATCCTTCCAGTGAAACTTAAATCCTTTAATATTAGTGAGAAAATTCCTCGTGTTTTCCATTTCAGAGTTTCCTCTTTTATACCATGGTCTGCAGAGTCACTAAATAATAAATACAGAATCAATGACATAGACAGGAAGGCTCAGTCAGTGACTGACCCTATCCCAGATGCATTTTAAATCACTGTTGAAATAAAACTAAACACTTAAAGGTTTTTATATTTTGAGGATCATCCAATGAGGCAGACAGGAGTTTATTCAATAAGCAACTACTGATGCCTGAAGGGTTGTAACTCAGAATAATGACTCAGAAGGACTTTTGACCTAGTAATGATCAGATTATAAACAGACAAAAAAAAACATTGATTTTTTTTTTTTTTTTTTATGTAAGCAGCAGTGAATCAGTCAAAATTTTTCTACTCCACTAAAATTTGTTTGCGGAATTACCATGTTTTACAGATACCATAATATGGAGTTAGAACAGTCTCATAAATAATAAATGCACACAGAAGGATACACAAATGCACACAGAAATATTCACTGCATTGCACTAACTTTTTGGTTTGTAGCATTAATGTCATTAACACAGGTTGCTGGTCCTGGTGGGTCCATTTATAGTGATACTTTACTGTTTGTCTAAAGTACTGTTTGTGTAAAGTGTTGTTTTGCTGCTGCTGAAGAAATAACAATGAAGAATTTATTATGAGTCCATCAGCTGTAGATCCAGTTACCTAACTGATTGACACAGATGATTAAGAGTTTGTGTGAAAACATTTTCAATTCATTATAACTGTGCAGCAGAAGAAACTAACCCACCACAGTCTGGGAAATTAATGGAAACACTTCAGCTGTATGTACAGGAAAATACTGACCAGCGCTTGTTTATGTCAGTTATGGTCCACAATGATAAAAAAAAAATGCAAAGTTTTTAGTGGGATGAGAACACAAGTCCATAACATAGACTAAGCCTCCAGTGGAAAGGAAGATTATTTTATAAGAGATGAGAAAATTGTTATTCTACCTTAAAAGACCATCATGTTCTCTTTTGATCAGACCAGCTGGCCCTGCACAAACTAAAATTAAATAACAAGGTAGGTAAAATTAGCCTAATTTTCAGGCAATGTTGGTTCATAGTGACAGAGAATAAAATGTATAATAGAATATACACAATATAGGACTTTTAATAAACCATGGCTTTGTAAAGCATGACTGATGCCATGCATTCTTTCATAACATCTGAAAAATTAAAAACACATAATATCAAATAAAAAATTAAGTCAGTGATACACTTATACTTACTCATTCATAATGCTAACTGAAAATGAACAAAAATTGAAAACAAGATTGAAATACTGAATAAAAATCAAAAACCAATGATCATGTCAAAACTGTAAAAAGTCTGAGTAGATCATAAAACCTTCCAGTTGTTCATCATGTCTCTGTTGTATTGCGTTATTGTATTGTTACAGTATGTTGTTTTTGTTTGTGAATATCTACATTGTTTATTCTTTGTATGAGTTTACACATTGGGGATGAACAAAGCCGTTTAATCAGAACTAGAAGATGCACCATGTAATTTCATTCTGTACGGTCAAGGTTTGTCCAGAAGGTGGCGTCACCACACCACACAACACTTGTTTACATGCCACACACAAATAGACACATACACAGGCATGGATTGAGTGTTCATACACAAATGATGTGTCTTGAGAGAACGGAGATGTTTTTGTTTTGTTTTGTTGTTTTTTTTAAGCATAACGCACAACTGTCTCTAAATGATCTATTTACAATAATATAGTGCAGCAAGACTTCACCATATCGGTTCTGTGTACAGGAATTGAACAAAACTAAATCAAACCCACAGTACCATCTGTAATTTGTATCACTATGCCACAATGCCGGCGCTATCATCCATCGTGTCAGCCACTAGATAACAGAGCAGAAAATGATGGAATGGCCCGCTTCCCAAACACACTGTCTCCTGTCATTTCCTCTGCACTGAGTCTCTCAGGTGTGCTGATCTGTGCTGCTTCCCTCACACATCTTCCGTCTCCCTTCAGAGCCATCAGTCTGTCTTGGACGGCGCTCCGATGATTTCTTCAGTTCTGTGTCATCAGAGCCACTGTGTGTGATTGTACTGTGATAAATCACTGCTGGCCGTGGAGATCTGAAGCCCCCCTGCCAGCATCCTGCTTCATTCATTAGCAATTACAGCTCCCAGCCCATTCCTCATAACAACACAACACTTTGGATGCTCTAAAAGGACACGGTAATTGCTTCTGTTGGGGGTAGCAAAACCTGCAGTCGGAGACAAACTGTGCAGGACGTCACATGTACACACTGCAGATAGGTGATAAATACAATGCACTGCACACCGTGACCCCTACTACTGAAAACATTTATCTCACCAAACCTATGCACATTTGCTGTTTATGTTGCCATGCTGCAACTAAACTTTTGGTCATTTTATTAAAATATACCTAAAATAAAATAATCATCAGGAGTGTGCATGCATATTTGCTTTACATTTATGTTCAAATACAAGTTCTTATAACCTTCCTTTACTCTGAACTGACACTCCACCTCTGCACTGGCTGCCAAGACACCTGGTATTCAGCACTACTACAGCCAGAGGCGATCTGTGGCTTCCTGCAGACTTGCTGACCACCCCCCACACCCCAACCCCCGCCACCACCACCACCACCACCAGCCCAAAACCGCCAAAACTACTCTGCAAGTTTCTCACTGCATATTTGTTCAGTCGCCGTTTGCAGACAGAATGCGACTCCAGAACGAAAGTGAGAAGCGTCTAAATAATTCAACCTACAATAATCTCCTTTTGGAAATCTCCTGCAGACTGAGATGTGTGTGTGGGTTAAAGCCACACTTCGACAGGGAGCTTCAGCAGATCAGCAGGAGATCAGAGATGCTGGTCTGTCTGATTGCTGATTCAGGACAGGAGCTTACATCTGAGGGGGAGACAGAGTTGCTGATAATCTTGTAAATCTTGCCAGATTGGGCAAACCTTTATAGATCTGTGGGGCTTTCACAACAGTCCGCTCAAGGACAATATCTAGACATGATGGGGATATTACTGCACTTATCGTGATTTACTTCGGCCGATAGAGGCGATATCCAGGGAGCTTTTGATCTGCCCTAAGTATTTATTTGCAGGTTTATCTGTGAACACAACCCCAGCAGCAGATGAAAGACGGTCGGGCGAATGCAGATAGTGGCATTTTGATGTAAGTGTTGTTTTTGTGTGGGCACTTATCACACATCTCTGCATGTGCAGAGATGGTCCGTCACTTCTGACATCATCAAAGAACACTTCACACCAACTACCAATTCACTGGAAAAAGAAAAGGAATCTGATGAATGCCTCTTAAAAGCCCAAGATTGACAGCGAGACCTCATCTGTCAAATTGCATCATATTTCACATAAACATGCCATGCTGTTGGCTTCAAAGGACACCATTTCTTAACCATGTTCTTTTATGAACTCAAACAAAAGTGGAAGAAAAGAAACAGTTTCAGGTGGAGAACATATTAACCATTAGTAATCGACGACTTGTGCCATAAAAGCCTGAGCAATTCTCTGAGAATTGATCCAAGTAAGCATCCAGTGGCCAAAATTACCATCTGCTCAACCCCCCTTTTAATTCCTGCTCTCTATTCGCTTCATTGATTTTAACAACAAAGCCCAGAAAATAAAATGAGCAATCTTGATTTTTCTCCCTGTGAGTTCGGACAAATTACTGCGCAGCTCTTTGTTCATTTCTTATTTCGATTCTCCAACTTTAAGGTGCATTCCAATGCAATTTTACTCAGAATTTACTCAGGATCCAAAAGGTCATGAATCCAGGTGGTGGAGTAAAATACACAAAAATGCTATACTGTATACACTATTTCATCCATTTGTGTGTACAAACAGCACAGACATCCCCAAAGAACGCATTCTCAGTATCAGAACAAGGCAAGAGAAATTCAGAGCAAAGAGGAGACTATCGAGAGGGTTCTGACAGAAGAAAAATGAGTTAGTCATGCGTTACACTGGCATTTCAGTTGTTTATTTTATGTGTCTGATAGTTTGTGAAGGAATGATTGTTAACTGCAAGTGACATTGTGACATTTTGTCCCTGAGTCACTGGCTTGTCTGTAATATAGCGTCAAAATGTAGCTGTTGTGATAATGAGGAGTGAGTACAAATGCAGATGCTATAGTAAATCATACATTTTTTTTGTATTGTTTTTGTAAATCTGGGTCCTTGAGGGCCACCAGATTTGTGTTTTATGCCAGATTAGTACAAGAAAAGAGCAATGCATCCGCAAATCAGGGTTAATCTGGCTGCATGGGGTTTTACTGCATGAAGTTGCATATTTACACTATATGTTAACAACATCAATAGCCCCCCATCACCTTTAGCTGTGAATTAAAGCGTGAATGAGAATGTATTAGGATATTCTCCATCTGTAGCAGTCCTAAACACAATGAGCAGGTATTCAGAATGAAAGGTTGGCACGCAGGGTGACATTTTCTTTCTTTGTTTTTTTTTTTTCTAATTCAATGGGAGAATAAAGAGCAACAGGTCAGTGTTATGTTTTAATGACCTGCTTTTATCTAACCTCCTTTCTTCCCTGGCATTTGAGTTTATAGCTAAGCAGCTAATTGAGAAGCTTTCACGTAGCTGAACACATGGCATAGCTGAGTAGTCACCGTCTTTCTTTTGTCTTCTGTAATGGAATACATGCACCAGATTAAACATCATTTGAAGGAGCATAAAAGGCTAAACCCCAGAGGAACATATCAAAAGGGCATTCATTTATCTACATTATGCCTGAGAGACTCAAAGCAAAACTGAGCATGATTAACAAGATAGTTTCAGAGTTCACTCAACTGAATCTGTCTCTGTTATAGTCTCCAACAAGGGATGATTTTTCCACGAACTTCACGACACCACTTATGCTGATAACAACAGGATCATAAGTGTGTGTTTGAAAGTTATTATATGCCAGGAAATAATAGTGTTATATGAAATGCATGATTTTATTTCACCTTGATCCGAGACAGTATTTGTATTAACAGCTTCCATTATACTTTTCATCTTCCAAGACCTGAAAACACATCTCTTAGTATCAATACTGATTGTATCTAATAAATTAATACTTTTTTTTTAATATGATGTAACTGGATTACTGTATGTTTGCAACAAATTACATAAACAGCCACAAACACATCAGAGAAAATAAACTCATCTCGGTTTCACCTCCTCCACCTCCCACCCACGCGCTGCATCACTAAGTAATAATCAGGGATGGTGGTAAACAATCATTTTACCATGAATAGGTGAGGACATCACAGGCTGGTCAACAACAAGAGCCATAACCCAGATCAAGATGAGATGAGAGCTATAGCCCCAGAGTGTGCAGGGTTGCTCCATTGAAGTTTCTGTTATTTTGCTTCATAGAAATAAACATAATATATATTTAGCTATTTTTAGTGTTGGTAGATCAATCAGACTTGGTCATGCACACTGCTTCAGCTTTTTTTTTACTGCATCAAGTCCACTTCAAACTTCTCTCAGGACTTTTTTGATCAGTTCTATCACATTTATTTAACTTCACATAAATAGCCTATACACAGCATATAATGGGATGTGTCATCTATTAGCTAAATGTATGCAGAAAATAAACCACAGTAAACTAAAGTAAACTAAACTAAGTTAAGCTCAGAAAGCTGAGGTCAATACTACAAGAAGAAACAGAACGACAAGCAAATATGTTGTATACTCACTATTTCTTTAAGCTCATCAGCCCTGTCTATCAATCTATCGTTTTACATAAAAATAAATAATGTTGTTTTGGTGGTTTTAAGTTCTTTTTTAATCTAATATATTGCTTTTTCATGCAGAGCTGTAAATAATTGCTCTACAGTAGAAAAAAAATAAAGAACAGGATGAATAAAATGAATAAAGAGTAGTTAAAAGTGAAATGAGACAAGAATGAACATAAAAATATTAAAGGCTGGTTTACATGTTGATGTTTCACAAGTTGATTGTTCAGTTAGGTTTAGATAAGTTAGGCACTCCACTTATTGCAATATAGTGACTCAAAATGTGCAAACCATATGGTCAAGCAAGTTAAAGGGTTAATGTCCAAATGGGTTATATCTGATGAAGATGAAAAGCTGAGAAACTGCATTTCACCTGAATTATTTACATGTATTGATAGGATTAAAGATTCAGAAGTTATTAAACATTTTAGATCAGTTGATACTTTTGGTCACCTGTGGCTTTTTAGGTCTCAGGAGGGTTACACTGCTGTGTCATTATATTCAGCAACAATTTTTTGCTTTTTACAGTGACTGTGTACAGAACAGAAAGTGATTTAGAGAGGGTGTATAAGTGTATAAAATATCTCCATATACAAATATCATTCCACATCAATTCTACTGATCAGGGAATACTCAGATAAATAAACGTATCAGTGACCCTAATGATGACAAGTCAGACCCTAGTATAACAGACATGTTAACACAAATAACCTACAAGGTTTTCTAAAGGTAATGTTTGATACCATATAATATACAATCACAAGCAAATAACACTTGTTATCTTCAGGAGTGAGGCTCGAATGCCACTCCATTTGGTTGTCAAGTGTGATGAATTCATCAAATAGCCTTTTCTCCAGAATTACTTTAGTTTCTGTTTGCTTGTACCTCTGTGCAGATCATTTTAACTCTACTTCAGGCAAAATAAAACAAAAAACAAAACAAATACAGCCAAGATTCATCAAGACGATAAACCCCGTTCAGGTGATAAGAGAGGAAATTTATCTCCAGAGCAAGGTTAACAGTCTTTCTCCTGCTCATAGGGTTCTTTTCACTCCGGGCATTTGTCTTCCCTGAAATTAAGAAAAAAAGAAAACATCATAATACCATCTGATATGTGATGACCCTCTGGCACAGCGAGTGAAATAAGGGTTTTTGAAAGATATGCAGTGACTTTCAGAGCCTTCCTGCCAGAAACGTTACCCATCAGGAAAGAATCTAACCTAATATTTGCAGCTCCCAGAAAAGATTCATAAAAGATACTTTAACCCATAAAGACCCAGAGCTACTTATGTGGCAGTTCCAAAATAGTTTTTTCTCTATAGTTAACTTTTCTGTAGTGATTGACCACCATTTGTTATAATATTATCCTCTGCATTTTGCATTTTTCAGTATAAATCAGGTATTTTCTGATATTTATTTCACTGATTATGTAGATGTTCATATAAACTCAGTCTAAGGTTGAGGCTTATTATATCAGAAACAGAGAAAACTGATGAAAAAGTTACTTTTTCAGCAAAGATATCAATAACCATCCACTGTCATTGATCCAACTCCATGAGTTTTACTGGTGAATCAATGTTGTAGAAGATGACAGTGTTTCCACGGTAACTACAGAGCCTCTGAACGTCCAAATGGGTCATATCTGATGACCATGAAAAGAAGACAAACTGCATTTTACACCAATTACTTACATGTATTAGTAGGATTAGTGGATCAGAAGTTATTAAACATTTCAACTGAGCAGATGACTTTGGTTGTTTGGGTCTTTAAGGGTTAAAAGTCAAAAGTTTGCTCCTCACACTATCATCTCAGCCACCAAACTGAGCTATGCTTTCCATGTGAGTGTATTTTTAAGCTTATGCATCATGATAGTGTGACTACTTGAGGCTGTGAAGTTAATTACTCCTGCAAAAAGTGAGATTATAATGAGGATTATTCCAGAAGAAACATACAAAAAGCATCAGCCTACTCACATCTGCCCCTAAGATGTCAGTCTGAGAAGAGAGAGACATGAAGTATACAGTAAGTAATCGCAAAGGGAATTGCCGTTTGCTCTCAATAGAACCCAGCGGTTTCTGACACCAAAAAACACATAAACCTTAAGCCACAGCCCACAGAATTAAATCAATACGGGCACAAATTGGAGAGAATAACAAAGAGACAGAATATCAATAGCCAAAAGGAGTGTCCTGAAATACAAGTCATTGCATGTTTATAACTGAGCAAACCACTGACTGAAAAACTGTGAGGAGACTAATGATTTAATTTGTCCTTTGTGTATTTATCTGTTATTTAACATCCACATTCATATCCACTAATATGCAAATTGGCTCTTTTATTGTTCTTAAAGAAACAAGGACAAAAGCATGATAAATCAGATATATTAGTCACTTATTTCAGAGACAAAGAGGTCTCATTATGCAGGGTATATTTATTTGAAAACAAGATTATAAAACACGACTGGGATAAAAAAAAAAGTTTCTGAACAGATAGTGGGTTCAGGTTCTGCTCATCTTTATCCTGTCCTTTGTTGTCAAAGGTACTGAACATTCTGAGCTGCAACTGACTCGACAGTAGGAGAACAGGAGGTAGAATAGAATAGAATAGAATAGAATAGAATAGAATAGAACAGAACAGAATAGAATAGAACAGAATAGAATAGAATAGAACAGAATATCTTTATTTATATCTATATTTTATTTAATTGTAACAAGTACAATGAAATTAAAAGTACCATCCAATCTATGCATCATATAAAACCTACTATAAAATAAAAATACAAATAAAAGCCAAAAAAAGAAAAAAATCATCACTCACAAACCACACTGCAAACTAATGCCCTTGTAAGTGTTCCTGAATGTCATGACTGTGGTGGTGGAATCAGTAGAAATCTGAAGACAAGAGGCATGTGTGGATGAAGGCTGAGGGACCCACTGGTGCATCCTGGTGGTTCAGTTTGTTAAAACACACTCAACACTTGACAAACCCCATGTTCAGTGAGACTGCACGCTGATATTTCCTCCTCTCTGTTTATTGTTTTGTTCAGTGACTGGCAGAAAAACAACCAGCCAGTACCGTGTTATTAGAGGTGCAGCTAGAGGGAACTGCATTGTTCCACTCAAAAAGAAAGTGCATTTGGTCAGTCATCATTCGCAGTTACTGAGTGGAATTGCATCAGAGAACTGACCTCTTAAAATATGTTCAAAATTCATTCAAAGAACTGATTCATTTATAATCAGATAATTAATGATGCCATCTCAGTGTCTCACTCTGTAAACACACCTTTTTACTTTAACCCATACAGACCCAGTGCTACTTTTGTGCCTGTTCCCAAATGATTTTTTCTCTATTTTTAACCTTTCTTAACTGATTTATCACCATTTACTCTAATATTATGCTCTGTATTTTGCATTTTTCAGTATAAATCAGGTATTTTCCTGTATTCTATGTACTGATCATGTAGATGTTCATAAAAGCTCAGATTAAAGGTGAGGGTTATTATAACAAAAACAGAGAAAACTAAAGACAATATGACTTTTTCAGTAAAATCTATTATTACTGAACATAAACCAAGTGTCTCCATCCCCTGTCATTGATCCAACTCCGTGGGTTTTACTGGTGAATCAATGTTGTAGAAGATGACGGTGTTTCCACGGTAACTACAGAGCCTCTGAACATCCAAATGGGTCATATCTGATGACCATGAAAAGAAGACAAACTGTACTTTACACCAATTATTTACATGTATTGATAAGATTAGTGCATCAACAGGTATTAAACCTTTTACATCAGTAGATGGTTTTGGTCGTCGGTGGATGTTTGGGTTGTTATGGTTGATGTGTTTAACTACATTATCTAATGTTCATTGTGTTGGTTTAGAGTATTTTATCAGTCTTTTAATACTCATTGTGTGTGTGTTAGGTATCTGTACATTTAGATCTTTTGCATATAATATTGTATTTATGTAACCTTACCTTATTTTTTACAGTAACATCTGTCCAGGGAATGTGATATAAATAAACCAAATAAACTAATAAATGAAATAAATCAGCACAAAACTTACAAGGCTGCGATACCACAGCCATTAGACTACACAACAGTTCACAGTAATCCCCCATATTATATAAACATTATGTACAACTTTACACAAATATGTAAATAATATGTACATGTACAAAGACTGTTCACTCTTGAATGTCTCTGCCTGTCTTTCTGCACTTTGTTTTTTGTATCTTTGCTGCTGTTAACACTGCAATTTCCCATCACTAAAGTCATATAGTATCTTATCTTATAAAATACAATTAAGAATCCACATAACTGCTACAACCCCTGCAAAATATGTATGTATATGTAGTATTTCAATACACAGACTGAAACAGTTTATTATTTCTGCAAATGAGTTTTTCGTTATTCTTCAATTCATATTCTCAGTCACAAAATCGAATTCCTCCCAACGTGAAGTTGGACGACGTCAAATGTTTCTCACTCTTTGAAATATTGATTTTCTTTTTTTTTTATTTTTTTCTGATGGGCTAGCTCACTTGCTGTCAAGCTGTCAGTCAGTCGGGGTGACTGCTGTGAAATTCTGCATGAGATCTGTGGCTGTGGCTTTATTGGCCTCAAACGGAGACTGACAGATGGGTCACCAAGGCTAGTTATGAAGTCTACAGCAGGCAGCGTGACATATAACTGTGCACACCTACAGATAATATGTGGTGGCAACAAACTTCAGATAACATAATTGTTATGAATATGTATATAGTCTGTATAGGTTTTTTTATTACCATTATTATTTTTTAAACATGTAAATTTTTTTCTTGCACTTTATTCTGCTGCTGCCTTGATCGTTGAATTTCCCCATTGTGGGATCAATTAAATCTAATGTAATCTAATTTAATCTAATCTAGTCTAATCTAATAGCATACAAAAAGAGGTAAGCGGTTAGCTTTTTAATTGAATTATCATTATTTTGTCTTTTATGTAATTATTATTATGTAGGTTATTGGTTAACTGTTACCCATGGTAACACCATCATGAATGTACTTTGTTTCTATTTTTCACACATACTTTGGTTATATAAGGTAGATACTACGGTGGCCCTGAAGTGCAAAACACAAACGCAACAGCAAAAACACAACCGCAAAAGACAAAACACAACTGCAAAA
>JAPQRQ010000027.1:19138861-19157794 GCA_037367365.1 Apogon talboti
TCTTTTGCAGTTGTGTTTTGTCTTTTGCATTTGTGTTTTGTTTTTTGCGTTTGTTTTGCACTTCAGGGCCACCGTAATATACTGTTGAATAAGTGTATTATAATCTGGCATATGCCTAATTGTTGATTGTCCTGATTTGAAGTCTAAATACAGGAGTAAGCATTTGAAATTTCATTACATTAAGTAATTGATTATTGTAAGTTATTGATGATGAGAAATGGGGATGGTATTAAATAAGTTTTCTTCTTCCCACTCCTTTCCGAGTGTAAATGAATTAATTTCAAATTTTTAACTTCCATGTATTTTCTCTAATGCTCGAAAATAAATGAAATGAATTGAATGAATGCAAATACATTTGTGTCAACCTGCAACTTTAAGGCTATCACAGTAATTTAAACTTAAGAATTACTAATTTACCATGATAGTGTTTTAATATTATCATAATGATAGTGATTCATATGAAGACAGTGCAGAGCATGGGCTTAACTACAGTGGTAAGTCAGTGCACATGTAATATGGACAACAAAGATAGGTCCACAATATCATACCAACCAGTCCACAGAGCATACAGCACATATCAAAACATATTAACAGGAAATTGTAGACCAACATTGAGCTCTTTTCTGATTTTCTCTGCTTACTGTTTTAATCTTTCATTTAACTCATCCAACACTGTAAACAACTTAGATCATCACGGTGCGATGTTTTCAATTTGTTGCTCTAACAGGTTTTGTTAAAATGGCTCAAAATGATAATTGATTCAAGGATGATGGTGGTTTTAGTTATCAGTCAGAATCAGGCTTTCAGATAATATGTGTGAAATGGGATGGAGGAGGTAACATCTAGCGAGAGGACGGAGATATTTGCATAGGGATGTGCAAACTCCTGTGCACTGAAGTGATTTTATGCATGCATTTGCAAGTGCCTTTTTTTCTGTTTTTAATCATATTCCTCTGACAACTGCAAAAATATTTCATAGTTTGTGGGTTTAAAGTGACACCTCTTACTGTACGTGAACACAGGAACACAGTAGCATCATCCTACCATCAGTTGCTAAAAGTAGCAGCAATGCACAGTGCCTTTAGTAAAAGCAGCAATCTACAGAATCTGATGCGGTTTGTGTCTGAAGCTCTTAGATCTGTTCCATGAAACCGTCTGTCAATACTTCAGCAAATGATGGCACTGGTGTCTCTTAAGAAGATCCCGATAAACAGGACAGCTCTGAACACACGCCAGCGCAAACATCTTACAGCTGTGCAATGAAAGACATGTCTGTATTGTTGAAAAGGCAGAGCTGGTACCAAACTGGAGCTTGTTCCTCCATTCATCATCTCAAGTATGCCTGGAGTATTGCTCTGGCTTCTGCAGTTGCTAATCACTTTCTTCTTCATCAGTTTAGCCGGCTACACTGATGGCCTGCTGTTTGTAACCCCCGATGCCAACATCCAACCACCACCTGTCCCAGCCCTGGACCGTTTCAGGATGAAGACTGACGATCAGTCTGGGAGCTGACATATGCCCAATATGACTTCAGACAAAATAATCAACATACAAAGTAATTGCTTTCTATGTGTTCAGCTATAATTGTCCTGTATTTATTGTCATTTGCATGTATTTATATATCATACATAAAGAGGAACCAGTGCAACATTAAAAAAAAAACATACAAAATATGGTAAATAAAAAAGATTAACAGTGGAATCTGCATATTAATCATCATGTGGCCTCTAACAATAGGTAATTCATGTGATCTTATTAATATACTGGGTGCGCTAATTATAACATTAATGGATTTTGCAAAAATTAAAACAGAGCAGGTTCTGAGGGACATCTAATTACACTGGTCTACAAATAAAATGCCTCCAGAATAAAAGTAGTGAAACTTTAGCAAGTTTGACTCACTAATAAAGAAGAATTCAGTCCAAAATGCTGGTTGGCTCTAGTTTCCAAGATACAGTCTTGGGTCAAAATGTGAAATTCTGAAAATTAATGAGAGAATGTTTGTCTCAGAGTTACCAGATCTCGTTCAAAACACTGTCTGCACATTACAATATATTTACTTTTCAGTTTCTTTCTAGTGGAACATTTATAACTCTATTGTATAAATATACCAAACCAATATATGTATAATAACTCTTTATCATATACATTGAAAACATCAGCTATTGAGTACTTTTGACATTTGTTTTCCAATTAATCTGATTAAAGTATGTAAGATTTAGCACATTTAATCTCAAATTGTGGATCAGTGTTATTAAAACCTGAAAATCCTTTTATATCCATCTTTTTTCTGGAACCAAAAAGTCACGGCTAGAACTATGGATAAATGTGGACCTAAATAAGTGGGGGAAAAAAGAAAGAAATATTAAGAATTTAACTTTTTTGATGTTTCTCTTGCTATTTAACCCCTTAGGGTCTTATTCACCTACATTTAATAATAATAAATTGTCCCTGACAGGCATGAAAAGAACCATATATTACAACGTGACATTTATTTCCATAACTTGCAAATTAAAGCTTATTGGATGTTGTGCACATGACTATGTTTGTCAACCTCCGAGATCAGCCGCTCACATATTGATCGTGTATGGGACACAGCTGACTGGAAGCTCTAATGAAAGTGATACGCATCAGGCCTTCTCTGCTTTCATAATGAATGGCAAGACACACACCGTTAACCCCTAACCTTTCAGACAGATAAAAAAAGAACACGCACCATTTCTCTTGAGAACAAAAACAGTCGTCAGCGTGCAACACATTCAGTATCGTCATGAAGAATGGCTCCTTCTTTAGGTTCGGGTAATATCCTACCCTTCCCTTGTGTTATATGATCGCATCAGGTGTTAGAATGTCCACTGGTGTCATTGTGGCTAAAATGAACACAGATCGTAATCGAGGCACTCAGGGAACAAAATACTTCAGCTGACGTCAGTCGAATTGTGGAATTGTACTATTTTACTCTGCAGGTTATATTGGTTTTAAATTGTGAACCTGTTATATGTAAACACAACACAGAGAAATAAGGGTTTACAATTCCAAAGCAGAATATAGTTATGTACTTTCTTATTGTTTAGCAACCGACAGAGTAAATACAATCCTGTGTGTAAATAGGGGTTAGGACGATTGAGCCATCATTTGGATATATGTAAAGGCTTCATTGTGTTTGGAAAAATAAAGCTTTCTTCTACCTAAATCACAATCAATTACTCTGTTGGCTGTGACAGAAAAAAAAAAAAAAAAAAAAAAGATTGGCAGCATCAACAGCATACCTATTAAGAAACTCTGCTTTTATATCCCAGTGCTCTGTGAAAGTATTATTGCTAATCCCCCAAAGCTTCATAGATTGAAAAGCACAAAAAAAACATTAAGTCCAGCAAAGAAAACTCATTTCGCTGTCCCCACCATTAACAGACTGACATCCTGAGCGCAACCCTTTCCTTTTAATCCGCCTTGAAGTGCGGTGAGAGATGCTTTCAATGAGAACGCTGCCTTTTATTCCACAAGTGTTTCTTTTTCTTCTTTTCACTGTTGTCTGCTGTCTATAAACAGAAACCTTAGAAACAAGAATGCTGGTGCTGGGTGTTTTTTATCAGCTGATTTCATCCATTTGCAAGGACAATAAATACTGTGATATGGAAGGTAGGATTCATATGGTAAAAACATAATCATATTTAATATTCAGTGGTAGTGTACCTAGAAATTATGAGCACATGGATCGCAAAATATTATCCAAATCATCCTTCTGGTAGGACTATAGGCTTCTGTGACAGGTACCAAAGTGAAAAACCCAAATGTAAATGACTGGTCTAGCATTAGTCCTATTGACTTGAGCATTTATCTTTTTCTGCTACTCATTATACTCAACAAAATGAAAAAAACAAACAAACAAAAAAAAAATCTAACAATAAATGTCACCAGGATGGCTGTTAGTTGATATGTGTAGCTTTAATTTTGTCCACTTGACTTTTATTTTGTTTTATTGTCATTCAGAATAATGACATTTACTTAAAATGAATTATTTTTTAAGAATGTATTATAAAATATAGATAAATAAATGTTTAAAAGTATATAGAAATAAACAGCAGCTAAAATACTAAAGTGCAGTATGTCTGGAGTTAGCAATAGTACAATTTTTTTTTTTTTTCACATATAATGAGGAAGTTTCTGAAAAGGTATGAAGGTTCACAGAAGACACTAATGTTCTAAAAATGTTTTTGTTGCTAGGTTAGGTTGTGTGATTGAATATAATTGAGGATAAATAAATACTTTGGAAAACATTTCCAAATCTTACTGTTGTTTCTTTTTACATTATGTTATTTATTTTATTATATATCCTGTTACTTTATTTGTTAATTTATTTATTTATCCTCAATTATATTCAACCACATAACCCAAAGCTAGCATGAATGACTTTAAACAAAAAAAAATGCATTTTAAAATGTTTCCCATTGCTTGCTAACTGTGTGCCATGCTAGCACTAATGTTAGCCAGTATTTTACTTAACCGCAACAAAAGTTAAAGTCAGTATTTGTGTTGTGTTGTTATTATGTAGCTTTGAAATCGATATTGTTGTCCTTTATGTCCATCTCCCCAAAATTTCAGAAGTTACTATCATCTTGTTAAGCAGTGACATCATTTCCTGTTTCCCACCCTGTAGCCAATCAAACATGTCTGTATTTTCTTGTTCTTATGTGATGTGTGAGACACAGATGCTTTCAGCACTTCATTATTAGCACAGAGCAAAGAATTAACCTGCCTCAAGTGTTGCAAGTAAGTATTGTCCTGTTCAGTCCAAACACTTCAGTCTCATCCACCTCTGTGTTTTACATAAAAAATGTAGTTTTACACAGTAATCCTGTGAGTTTCTTGAAGTTTTCACTTTTTTCCCAATAAAACAAAAAGAAAATGCAGACAGATTTTAGTCAATCGTGCAAATTAAAGACTTATATTAACATTATTATCAACATTATCCGTCGATCTGCACACACATTCATAACAGTTGCGTTCATATTCTCCTGTGCCCCTCACTCCTGTTTAGAACCAACCACCACTGATGGCTTCTTTAAAAATATCTGTCCAATTTCAGTCTCTCTTAACAGGTATGTCCTTAGCAAGGGCTCGGGTTCTCATTTTCAGTTAAATTATCCCTGGGGATATTACATTTGGTCACGCAGAGCACGGCGTGAAAAATATCTGCATAAAATAAAACATATCACTTATGAGGCCATTAGAAAGATGATAATGAGAATTATAATGGACTCTAGAAAACAACCCATTTGTGACATGAACTAGAAAGGTGCTGAGGTTTATTGCATGAGAAATAATAGAATAAAAAGTAGAGAAACTTGGGGGAGTTTTTAAAGTAAGGTATTGATCTGACAGGTCTTTTGTTGCACTTTTAAGAGGAAACGATTAATTATTCAACTTTGCATTTCAATTTACAGCAAAAACACAACAAACGAAAAAGAAATAAAATACATAAGCAAGTAAAACATGTATCTTATTCTGTTTAAAGGGACCTTTAAAGAAACAATGCTGATTTTACAAAGGAACTGACAACTTATTTCATTTTATTTCATGACACCAATAACATGTTGACCCATGTCCTGAGTAACAACAAAAACCTACACCCTGCTAATGTAAGAACTGGATTCATAGCCTCAAAACAAACATCTATCATTTCCACATTTCCAGATCATCCCTTTAGAAATTCTTTAGAGGTCTGGTCTTTTGCCGTCCTGCCTGCTGGGCACTTGATTAATGAGGCCAAACACTGTTTTCTCTCCTGAGCCTGAGTCTATTTCTTTTTGACACTAGACAGAAATTCCTTAACTGTTAACGCAAAATAAGCAAGCACAGACCTGCAAAAACATATACATCAAGTACATACATGTACACACACACGTTTGCTCCTGTAAGTGAGATTTTACTCCCAGCAGAGGCAACCTAATTTGTAATAACATGTTTGAGAGTTATCAAGACATGTCACCATAGAGGTCACTCACAGAAATTCATTCTTCAAAGGGACAGAGAAAAGTAGAACATCGGCCTGAAGGCTCTGATCTCAAAGGACACGACTGGTTATGGACAAGTGTGAAATCCTCATGGAGCTCTTCATAAATGAACTCGAAAATCTGTGCTTAAAAATGCACAAATATTTATGTAACTCAACTCTTAAAGCTGCAGGAGTCGATATCAGTGGAGAAAAATGTCAGATCATGAAAACAGAGATCATCATGACAAAAAACACCACCCAGTTGGAATGAATATCAGAGTAAATTAATCAAATATTATTACAAATAGTCAATAAAACACATTTTTTTTAATTATCTATGGTGTTTTATATGTATGTTTCTAGTTTAGTGTTTTATGTGTGGTTTTAGAGCTGAGTTTTATTATGTGTTTTATGTCCATTTGTTAGTGTGGATGTAAGAATGAAATCTCTATTGTTTGTCACTTGCTGCTGCTGTCTTGGCCAGGACACTCTGGAAAAGAGATTTTTAATCTAAAAATTTTTCCTGGTTATGGTAAATGGACTGCACTTATATAGCGCTTTCCTGCACTTTAATGGTGCCTAAAGTGTTAAATTTACATGGCCTCTCATTCACCCATTCACACACACATACACCAGTGGGCGGCTGCTGCCAGGCTCCCCTGGGAGCAATTTAGGGTTCAGTGTCTTGCCCAAGGACACTTTGACATGTGGACAGTCAGAGCCAGGGTTTGAACTGCCCACCCTTTGGTCATTGGACAAACTGCTCTACCGACTGAGCCACAGCCACCCCAAAAATAATAAATAAAGATTATTCAGAATATTACTACTGCTACTACTAATCCTAATCATCATCATCATCATCATCATTATCATCATCATCATCTATACTATAAAAGCCAAATGGCCTGTGTGTGCATGCATGTGTCTGTCATTTGTCTGCTTTAGAACTGAAAAACCGGACAGAGCTGGCCTTTGTCTTTTGCAGTTCTTATGTATTTTGGGTCGACGATCAGACCAGTGAAAAGAACAAGTTGATAGGACCACTATTTTGAGAGATATTAGTAATTTTGGAATACAATATCATAGAATCATCATTGAAGTGGGTTACCTAGCAACAGATAAACAAATGGGTTCAGACATGGCAGCTGAGAGTTTATTCAACTGAAACTGCCACTGGGAATGTTGGGAATACTGGGAATAAGTCAGCTTTGGCAGTAAAAACAACATTAATAAGTGTTAAAAAATGGACTTACCTTTAGATCTAGAACCTGTGGTCAACGCGCTAATAAACATAACAATCATATTAATAATATGTATGTAGATAAATAATATATTAGTGCAAATGAAGAACACAAAATGCATATCACTGGAGAAATGGGAAAAACCCAAGCGGGAAATAATATGATAAATTGATTAGAAATCTACCATATGGCTACATATAGATGAACCTGACACGAAGACACGATAACAGGACTCTGAGCTACATCTGCTTGAATATTAATAATTACACTTGTCCCACACTTATTTAGCCAAAGTCTGTCATATTGCCAATTTTCAGCATGAAACTGAAGAAGGTCACTTTAATAAAAATATGTTGAAAAGTAATTAGAATATAATAGACTTTATTGTGTTTGTGTGGTAAGGCCCAATGAAATTTATGGCCTAAAACTAATCTACGGTTTTAAAGTGGATGTAAAGCATTTTCCCAAACCTGTATGAATAAAAATGGAAAAAAAAAATATTCATGCAGGTTTAGTATTGTCTCTGCAGAAAGGAATCATACCTGTCTTTTCCCCTGAGTGTTTCAATCCATGATGATAAGACAGACCACTGCACATAAATCCTGGACCTGCAGTGGAAGTCCATTCTCAATACTCCAATCAAGGGGGAACATATTTTATGGCCAGACAGAGGCAAAAATTGAGTCATTTCTGCGGCGGACAGGTAATTGGGGTCAAAGGTCAGGTGGGGTCATATGGCTTTCATGCAGGATGATTACATGAGAGCGCAGCGATGGAAAAGCCAAAGTACTTTCAAGAATCTCAAGGATCATTTGAGAGGCCGTGATGTAACTTCCAATGCTGTATTCCTGCAATATATCAGATATGGTGCACTTTATAGAAAAATATCATCTATTGTCCCCCCACACAGCTGCGATCAAATAAAGAGACTTTTTTATTTATTTATTTATTTTTGTTGTAGATATTTGGTCATGTAACACGCTTTATTCATTCATCTGTGATAATACAGTCATTGCTGAGTCATTACCAAGCGGCTTAAAGACTGCACATGTGTTAATGAGCTGTTAATAAATTCACAAATCTGGTGGATATACACAGTCCTGGATCTGTAAGAGAGCGAAGAGGTGGAGGAAAGGAGGAAGATGAAGAATACTAAAAAAAGAACCAATAACTGCTTTCTGATCTTCAAGAAGAGTCAAGGAGATACAGCCCAAGGGGTAAAGGTTAGATGGATATACTGAATATATACGGTACATGGTAACAGTCTACACCACCTTCACATTTGTTTTTGTTTATTTTTTTGTTTTTTTAGTTTAGTTTATTTTTTTTGCAAAGCTATAATGACAACACATATGCATTTATCAATTTCTGTATTAATATACAATCTGAATATACAGTATGTGAAGTATGTACAGCAGGAAAGCAAACGTTTCAGGGTAAACGCAGCTTCTATAAATCAAATTGGTAGCATTTAGTGTGACCTCCCTTTGTACGAAATATGTCACCAACTTTTTTCTTCAGACAATATGAGATTTATCGCATTCATTTTCTGATGTTTAATACGACGCTCATTTCAACCCTGCAAAAGGTGGCCTAAGACTTCTGCACTGTACTGTATATAAAGTGAATATATGAAATACTGTATATTTGTCAGGATTTATTTACTCTGTCTTTCATATCGCCACATTTTATTTGGTTCTACAACAGCAACACTTTGGGTTTGCAGTCTAACTTTGAGCGAACACAGTCATTAATACTTTGGCTACATTCGATCACACTCATGACCTTAATGATGAGCCATCTGCAGTGATTATTACAAACAATTCATCACCCCCCGCTACCACTCACCCACCTCCTGTGGTGCGTGTTTACAGGCCTTGGAATGAGACATGTTAAAAATAAATAAATAAATGATTAAATTAAATGAATCTCATTTCCCTAAAAAACAGAAGCACAGGATTAATTTACCACCACATTGGGCTGCTTTTTTAACCAGAACTATGGTCAATTAAATTGAAAAGTATTGTGAATTGTTCCACTGGTTGGCCTATTTATAAGATGAGACATTTTGGACAGTCAGAAAAAAAAAAGCATTTGTAGGATTGTATTGAGCCTCCTTCTGCAGCCATAAATACCCACACTAAACTCCACATACAGCAGGAATTGTCCTGGCAGCTTCACTTCCACGGAAAAACACAAAGATGATGCCATGCCTGCTGTGACATCTGCCATCAAAATACCAATATATATTTTCCCTTTAGCCTACTTATCCATCTCACTTTGAACAATAGGCCCTAAACGCAGCATGCACTCTGTTGTTTTGCCGCTGAGACACAAATCCCACATATTTTGTCAGTTTTTATTTCCTTTCTCACAGCCATACGGCCTCGTGATCGTTGCCGTCGCTCATCTCACACAGTCGCAGTTTTATGCGTCTCATTTTACCCACATTCACCCCTCTGCTCAGTGGTTTTAGAGCCGCGGTTGATCCATTTATCATCGTACGGGCTGCTAAATGTGCTGAAAGTCAAGATCTTCCAAAATCCAACAGGGCGACGTGCGTGCATGTTGGGTACACTACGTTCTAAATGACTTTTGACACCCGCTGTGATCTGCTAGGTCATGGCACAGGAGGTCTAGTCCACACTGACACACTTAATGCTCCACTTCTCCATCTCAGTACTGGACTACAGCATCGTCTCCCATAATCCTTTTCTAAAAGCCTCCTAAAAGCCAGTTACACGTGAGAACTGGACAGAATGAGGCAGTGAATAACCGTTACGGAAATAGAGGAGAGGGGTGGTGAATTAACCCTTTAACCCCTGCCGTGTCAGTGGTGAGCGTTCTGAATGTATGATTTAATTTAACTATTCATAAAAATTTGCTCAATAGGAAAAATTTCTAAGTGTGCTGATAGAATAGACCTTGTTCTTTCCATAGGCATCTGAGCATGCTCAGTGCATCCCCCTGTGTAATCTCTTATTATACATTCTGAGTGCCTTATTTAGTAAAATCCTGTCAAAGCTCAATTCCTCTCTTTGTCTTTTTCTGTTAGTCCACCCTGTTTTGACCCTAAAACACACACTAAAGCAAAACCACCGAAAAAAAGGAACACAAGCACATACTCACAGTAGCTTTTATGACACTGAAACAGACCACAATTCACAGCAGCACGTTTACCTGGAATAATGTCTCAGGGGTTTAAGTGTTAAGAGGATAACATCAAAATTATATGGATTAAATTATAGTTCCCTGTGTATTTACATGAAGCAAAGTTTTTTTGGGGATAATATATTGTTATATGTTTGAAGTAATTGTAATTATTTTACATAATTGTGATAATTATCTCCGTTTGCCATGTAACAATTTAAACCACATATCAAATCAATATTAACAACTTTTCCAACACTCTTTTATTGTCATCTTTTTGTGCCATATTTTGCATCTGCTGAGCGTTCAATAGATAGTTTGTGCTGCTGCAGTGGTTTATTTGGATTTTTCTTTGTGTACTATTCCATTAAAGGGCTTTGTATAACCCATCTCCACACTTCATTTGCCTTGCTCCATCTGGTTTGGCTCCATCCACTGTCACTCTGGAATGGGGGTAAATGTTAACTAGATTGTTTGGCTAGTTCTTGGGTGGCACTGAGCGCTGGACGCTGCGACAGGGCATTTGAAAAATAGTGTCAGGAAAGAAACTGCATTGGTGGAACATGTATGCATGAAGGAGCATTTCATGGTATTAAAATGTCTTAATCCTGGCACAAAAGAAATTGTTGCATAAAAGACATGTCATGTCTCAAAACACACCATTTTCAGAATGTAGTTGCAGCTTTGAGGTTATTCTTCTACATCAAAAGGGTGACTTTCAAAGCAATAATGCACAGAAAGCAGAAAGAAAGAGAACAATAATCCGCCTACTGTGCAATGAAATATTCACACTTTTTATGGAAATGTACTTTCAGCAAGGTGAACTATATTTTAGTCGTATATCAAGTCCAATTTTTTATTAACAAAAGCCAAAAAGAAATATTCATCTTATATTGTTCCAAAATTCTGTGCCAATGTCTCATCATCTGCCTACCCATTAAAGATCTAACTAACTATTGTATCCTCTGGATTTCTCAGTAAATAGCAACTAATTCCATATATTTAGTTTACTGATCATGTACATGTTAATAAAAGCTCATTGTTATTATATCAGAACAGAGAAAATTGAAGCCAAAGAAGCTTTTTCAACAAAATACATCATTAATGTACAAACAAGCATCTACAACCACTGTCATTTGTCAAACTACTGTACATGGGTTTTACTAGTGAATCAATGTTGCAGAAAATGACAATGTTTCCCAATTTACTGCAGATCCTCTGAACATCCAAATGGCTCATATCTGTATTTTATATGAGTTACTTATATGTATTGATGATAGGATTAGTGGTTTAAAAGTTATTAAATGTTTTAGATCAGTACATGCTTTTGGTCACTGGTGGCTGTTTAGGTCCAATATAGGAAATATACTTGATTATTAATGAAAAAGGGAAAATGCAGAGGATAGTATTATAATAAATGGTGATAAATTACATAGGAAAGATTAAATGTAGAGGAAAAATTAATTTGGAAGTTACCACAAAAATAATTTAAGGTCTTTAAGAGTGAAACATTAAATGCAAACTGAAGAAATGGTTACATGTAATATAGCTGAGAGGTGGTATTTTGCTCTTGCTATGTTATATAATCGTATTTACCATAACTCTATCCATTTAAGCTTTCTTTTTAAGCATGTTTGCATTTGTTCTACTCAGGTTCCATATAATCCACCCACGGGAGCTGTATTTGTAAAGATTAACTGAGCAAAAATCTAAGTCCAAAGATTAGAAAGGACCAAAAAGTGACCCCGACTCTAATCCAGAAGAGCAAATTATGATGAAATACAGGATACTGTGTTCTGTAGCTTGTTCTAAGTGGTTTGGTTTTTCATGGAAATAGTTACTGACTCTAATTACAGCACATAAACAAAGTTCTGAATGGTTTAATATTTACAGATAATCCTCCTCTATTAGATTTAAACAGAAAAACAGAGGATGTCATTAGATCTCCTCAGGCTAAGTATCACCACCACTCGTAAACACATCTGACTGACACATAGAGACAGTTTATTCTGGAGATGGAAGGCTCTTCTGCACCACGACAGACTTAATGAATGTTACGGAGCCACGTCTGTTGTGGATCCTTCTCTCAATTTAGACTCCTTAAGGCTTATCTATTCACATCAGTTCACCTCGGCACAGGCAGGTGAGTGTCGGAGCGCAAAAAAGAAAAACTGTCAATGAGAATTACGCGAACAGAAGCAATGAGATGCGGCGTCTTAGTCTCAGTGGCGTGATGTGACGGTGATTCAAGGGGATGCTTGATGGGTATCACTTGGTGTGGCAAGAGTGGGCAGTGTGCTCTGTGGATGTTAAACCCCAATTCACTACTGCATCTTTTAGCATAAGTCGCTTTTCCACTGACCCTCAAATTGCGCTAATAGAACTTGTGCACAAAAATTTTCCTAATGGAAAAACGACAATTTTGCCAAAACTCTTGTTTGTTGATGAGAAGTTTTTGCGCTGGCAAGAGGTGGTAGCGAAATTGAAAAAAATAAATAAATAAATAGATGTTGATGGATGTTTACAACAAGCGAAGAAGAAGAGTTTTGCAATAAACATGGCACAGTATGTGTGGACACACCAGGGATAGAGAGGTAATATATAAGAATAATAACAATAATAATAATAATAATGAATATATCTGTAAATCGACGTGATATTTATGTTTGTCGCCATGTTTATGGAATGACTTCTCATGATATCTCAAGATAATAAATAAAAAAATCATCGCATTTGTGATTTAATGGAAAAACCTACATTATGCACCTCTGTTTTTTGGGGGTTTTTTTCCATTGAGTAAATATCAGTAAAGTTTTGCGCATAAGTCCAATGGAAAAGCCACTATGTTGATCTGTCACCAAAGAAATACACTGTATATTCATGCATAGTAACTCATGTCAAAGAAAGCACACCAGCCATTATGGCCTACAGCTTATTGTTTGTAATCTGTCTTGTTTAATAGAACTCTAGGTTATTCATATTTTATTAGTGCATAACTTATACAAAAAAAAAAAAAATACCCTCCACAATTTCACAGCCCAGGTTCCAAAAGCAACAACGTGTACGGATGGTTCAATATTAAAGATTCATTCAGAGCAGGCGATGATTTAATGAAACAGGGTTTGTTGCTGCAGCCAGAGGCAGCCAAGCTCTCCATCTCTGTCATGGCGTCTCTGCTCGTGTTCGACAACACACCTCTGTCGGTACATAAAAGCCTCCGTCTCACTTTCTCGCACCCCCTCTTTCAGTTTGCTTCTGTATCTCCTTACACAACCATCTGTCTCTGGCCTGTCTTGATTTTTAATGTTGATGAGCAAAAACCACAGCCCTGTGAGCCCAGCATAAAGCCTAAATCATCTCTCATGAGGGGGTTTATCAGAGGGTTATTACCCCGCACATTTTCAGGAAAAAAACTGGATGTCTGTAAAAAAAAAAAAACAAAAACAGTTATTAAATGCAAATTATCCTATCTGGGCTAATCAGATTCTTGTTTACTGAATGAATGGTTTGGTTTTTAGACTTTAACTGAAAACTGCATTCTGTCTGGTGCATTGTAGGTAAAGAAATGGATAGTCAGTGCACAGAAATCCCAGAAAAGTTAATAAGTGATATAAAAAAAAAATCAAATGAAAGGAAAGCCATGTAGAGGAGGTTGAATAATGCTCATATTTTGGAAAAGTGAAAACTTTCTCCACATTAGGACCTCTTGTCCATACATTAACAGTACTATAGGTAAAAAAAAATAAGATTCTTAACTGTTAAAGACCCATTAATCCACCAATTGCCAAAATCATCTACTGATCTAAAACGTTTAATACCTGTTGATCCACTAATCATATCAAAACATGTAAATAACTGATGTAAAATGCTGTTTATCATTTTTTCATGGTCATTTGGATGAAGTTGACGTTCAGAGGCTCCGTAGTTACCGTGGAAACACTGTCATCTTCTACAAAATTGATTCACCACTAAAACCCATGGAGTTGGATCAATGACAGTGATTGGAGGTGTTCGTTTTTACATTCAGTTAGCAATATCTTTGCTGAAAGTGTCACATTTTCTTCAGCTTCCTCTGTTTTTATATTATAACCTTTGAATTTACCCTGAATTTGCATCATCATCTACATGATTTGTGAATTAAATATATGAAAATATGTGATTTACACTGAAAAATGCTAAATTCAGAGGATAATATTATAATAAATGGTGATAAATCACTGGAGGTTAAATAGCCATAAAAGTAGCAGTGGGTTTTTATTGGTTAAAAACTCTGGTTTATGTTTATCCATGTGAAAACGGAGAGATTGGAAAACCATAGCATCACAGCCTATTGTGTTCATGTCTGAACCTGCACTTAAAACATCAAATGTAGGTGACTAAATCTGTGTGTGACCTGCAGTAGATGGAGGTCAGCATGGATATGTTTAGACCGGACCGGTATTATGGCTAAATCCACACAATGTAAAGAATAAACCTCCACAACCTGAACCAACACTTAAGTTTATAACAGAACTTGTTGTTGCTCACTTTCAAGCCTCTACTACATTCAGTGTTATCCACAGATTTAAGTGCAGTAGCAATATTTGGTAAAAACAAAGGTCGAATGGACAGAATTTTTTAACATATCTGTTTACAAAACTATCAGTCTAAATGTGGAGAGGGCATTAATAAATTAATCATTTAGACAGATCCTACTGTGTCCTTTGTTTTCATTTTCTGCCTTGCTGACCATTTGGAATGAAGGACGGTCCAGTCTTTTCTTACAATGTGTAATTATTATAGAGTTCAAAGCCCACAGCAAAGTGCAAAACTTGTTGTAATACTTCATACTTTACTGTTTTACATACACGCTGCTGCCAAATAAAGTTGGAATAATTTTGTTTTCAGATACATTCCTCTTTTTATGCACATTAGTAATCACCTTTGACCAGGAGCAATGATTACATACAGAGTCCCAGTTACACTTTATGGATCAGGAATGAGTCACATTGTCAATCATTTCAGGAGACAATCTACACATATTTTATTCCAACATCATGAGCAACAGTGTATATTCTGTACTTAGATATTATTGTTTCTACCAAGTGTTACTTTATACATTTTTATATATATTTTGTACATATGTTTCTACTTTAACCCTTTATCAGGGCAAGTGACTATTTTTGGTCATTTCCGCACACATTGCAAGACATTGACAGCAACAGTTACCATGAGTCAACAATCTCAGGTCCAATGTGGTCTACAGGGTCTATAAGGTCCATCTCCGCATGAACAGTGAGTGTAACTGCTTTGTTAGGTACCATGAAGTAATGGTACCAATGTAAGTTGACAGATCCGCACTTATGTTGGTCTAATGTTCTAATGTTCTAAAATACATCTTCCTTTCACCTTACATGTGTCTTTCTTGTATTTTTTTTATATATATACCTCTTGGATTTATTTATTGATTTATGTATTGCCATTGATGGGTAAAGAACCAAATATGGTAACTTCCATTAATCTTGATTTTCTACATAATTAAAAAAAAAAAAGGAAAGATTTCTCAAAGGTAATAAAATGTTGTTATGTCCTCCAATAACACACTATGGTTGAGTATTTCTATGAGCGCCCTATAAAGGGTTAATAATACTTTATTAATTTTAATATTACCATCTATGCTGCTATACCACTGCAAGTTTCCCTGTTATGGCACTAAAAAGATTTTTTTTTTAAAAAACAAATCTCATTTTTACTGACATTCAAACTGTACTTTCAAGTGAGTTTAACAAAAAAATAATTCAGACATAAAATGGAGAATCATTAGATTTTTTTGCGCTAAAAATAAAACCCTATTTCACACAGTGTAACCAGAGCTGCCACATGTGACAGTCTACCATATGTCCAAACACTGATAACATCTACTAAAAGGGATTTGTGAAGGTGAGCCTGCTTCCATGTAATGGTCTGTTTAAAAACAAAAAAAAAAGGGGGAAATGGTTGGAGGTTTTTCCATGTATGTATGTACAGTATGTATGCACCGACAGACTCAGACAGTCCAAACAGAACCACAGCATGAATAAAGTCACACATAGAAGTGACAGAAAAGTGAATTTATCGCAAACTACTTTTCATCGACCTTATTATTGTGTTCCCACCATCATATTATAAAGCATGTGTGAACTGCTGAGATAATTGGAGATCAATTAACTTGTTAAACTATAACAAAACATACAGATGAGGCTGTAAAACTACTGATAAAAAGTCAAATTCCACTCAGGCGCCATTCAATTAAGCTTAACAGATTTTTGTCCATTCATGTATACTGAATAAATCAGATGAGACAACCTTGAAGTCTTCACCTGAAAAGAACTGAATCATCATAAAAATCTCATCGCATAGAAATCTCTTCATTTTTTGCACCAGAGACGCTTACAGCTTGTTACTATAAATACACTGTGGGAAGACGGAGAGGGCAGGCAGTCAGACATATGCTGCGTTTCTTCACAGCAGCAGCAGAAACGAGGCATCAAGACTTGTTTTCAGGATCAGGCCGGTCGCCAGAATAAAATGGTACCACTGTATGTTTCTGCACAAAAAAAAAAAAAACTCAGACATCACACTTACAGCTTATTGGACTGCCCATTCCTCCTGATCTGAAATATCATCATGGTAAATGTTGATATCAGTAATTACTGTGATTATTGTCAAATCAATACTTCTTTGGCTGAAAGGCAGATTTTTCTTCCTGAGTGAGAATTGAATTGCAGTATGAAACAATTATTTATAGTCAGAATGTGGTAAATATTTTTTAAAAAATAATAAGGCAGAACATTTAATACAATAATAATGGGAAATAAAACATGAATGATTAGTAAAATTGTGCCAGAACCAAACTCTGGAGCACAAAAGACAAGGTAAATGTTTATTGCGATGATATTTACTGCAATATAAAATTAAAACATTTATCACGATTGTTTCATAGCCCCCTGGAACATCTGAATTTAGTGTGTTATATATTGTTGTCCATATCGAATGTGAATTCCGATCATTTCAATGTACAGTATGTTAAGGGTTAGTTTTAGGCTTGGTTTAATACAGACAGACTCTGCAAAAATGCGACAAAAACCAAATCTAATGTCTTGCAGTGTCTATTGGCGGCAAAGTCCTGAATTCTGTGAACTTTCCATATGCAGATTAATATTACACTGTTACTCCAAATTCGGTATAAAAACCATAATCCAATTGGGTTTCCACAAATACTGTATTTTCTGTTTCAAAGATATGGGATATATCAATATTATTCTGACTTTCCGCTGATTCCTTAAGAAAATATACAGTGCATTAAGAGTCAGTGTCAAAATGTGTACAGCAGTTTGTGACACTTAACCATGTATACACTGGGCATCAAACAATAGTGCATTGGTTGGATTTGTGGGGGTTTGTTCTTGTGTACAGCCATAGAAAAAGGCATTTTTGTAGAACAGTGGAAACAAAGGTGTATCACACAAAAACATGACTCTGGTTTATAAATTCCTTCAGTCATGACATTCATTCTACATCTGAGGATGTTAATAGTGGGTGTGTTATATTAACTGGAGCTGCATGGAAACTGGAATATTACAGGGAAATTAATTTTCATTGCCCATAATGACAGCTTATTCAGAAATTGTACTTTTGGAAAAACTGGACATTAGTGTGCATGTAAATATATAGTCAGCGACAAATAACTGAGATAATATGCAATTGTGGAAAACATATAGTGGAAATATTATTTCTGCAAAATGCTTAAACATAACATCAGTCTCCTAAGTCCTGTGCTCTTTTATTCTGATAAACAAGTTCTGCCACTTTGAACAAAACAAAGTTGCACAGCTGAGCAGCTTCAACACCTGGCTCAGGTTTCAAAGCTGTGCTGTTTGCTGATGCATGGCTGAAGGACAATCTGCTGGAATATAAATGTGGTCATTTTTCATGTACTAAGCCAATAGGCAGGTTGTACAAGTGGAAAATGTTCTCAGTTCATTCACTCATCAGCAACACAAAAGAGAAGGAATCAGCTTGTACAGACCTACAACTTGCATATTTGAATAATTTATTATAATGCCTCCTCCTTTTACAACATCTGCAGACACTTGGAGAAAATTCATATACACTGGCAAGAAAATGTATGTGAACCGTTTGAAAATTCATAGTTTTCTGCATGAATTGGTCATAAAATGTGATCTGATCTGCATCTTAGTCACGTATAGAGACGAACACGGCAATTAAACATTTATAATATTGCTAGAAAAGGTAAGTGAACCCTTAGGCTAATGACTCCACAAAGAGCAAATTAGAGTCAGGAGTTAGAAAACCTCAGGTCTAATCAATGAAATGAGATTGTATGGAGTTACTTTACTTTATAGAAAAAAAAAAAAAATCCTACAAACTTCTTGAATATGCTGTTCACAAGACCTATCTAGGGTGACCAGATCCTAACTCACTAGACGAAGGACAAACTTCATATATCTTATTTAAATGCAAGTTTGCTCACATAAGAAAACATAGTGGCAGGAAGCATTCATGCTG
>JAPQRQ010000027.1:19172144-19182521 GCA_037367365.1 Apogon talboti
CTGCAAACCCTAAAAGTATAACACTGTGCAGGCATGGGTCAATACTCTGCTTACAATAGATTTTATGATTTTGTGCCAGATTGATGAGAAAAGTGCAATATATGGAAATTCATGGTTAAATTCCATATTATGTATTAAAAGCAAGAAAAGTTAAAAGACAGAAGAGTTAAATGAATGAGAACCATAGTATAAGTTACAGACTGGGTATATTGCATAAATTCTAAATGCACCCACAAGGCTCAAACGGAATTATCTGAAAATTATCACATTTTATTATCCATAGCAACTGACATGTTTCCTGTAAAAATGTCAGTTTGATAGGTGGACCCGTTCAGATGTTAAGTCCCACGAGGCTGAAGGGGACATCATTCTGTACATTTTCTGTTTCTCCCACTGCGGTCAGTGTTATTCAGTGCCAGTGAGGAAGATGATGAAGATGAGAAGTTTCTTTGAGTCCAGGATAATGATGAACCCTGCCGTTTTTCCACGTCTTTAACGGCGTGATGTGACCGTTTGAATCCACCTCTTGATGCTGAGTTAATTAGTTTCAGAGGCTTGTTAGTAAAAGTATGAGCCTGCGCGCGCCTCGGTTAATGAAACTTGGTTAAGATGCGTAATTAGTGTGTATGTATGTGTGTGTATGTGTGTGTGTGTGTGTGTGTGTGGTCCACTTGATTCAGCTCCATCTGTAGGCGTGAGCAGATGACTGGATCACAGGAGACAGCCTGTCCCTCAGAGGTGAGTCTCTGTCCAGCACCTCCTCAGCGCTGCTTTCGCGTCCCTGAACGTCTCTGCGCTCTCCAGCTGGATGCAGACTCAGTTGCGCGTCACACCACAAAGCGCACAACAGCTTTTTTTTCCTTTACCCCTCTTCAGAGCCAAGCGAGTGGCTTTTGGCGCAGGTTATAGACTTGTGTCCGCTCTTGTATTTTTGATTTTTGTGCTCAAGCCACGTTATGGAATTGTTAAAAGGGAAATCCACGTTGCGCAGAGATTTTGCGCGTCGACGCCACTGAGAAAAAACTTGAGGTGTACAGTGAGGATTAAGAAGATGGATTTGCCGTATGTGCTGAAATACTGATATGTCTGCGGAAGTGGCGCTTTTCGCAAACTGACTCTAAATGCCAGGTAAGACAAAACAGGTTAAAACATACTCATCGTCACATTAGATGCTCGTAACCTATGCGTGTATATGTACGACGAAAAGATCATTACCAGACTACTGGGAGCTTTATGCGTAAATTATATATACTGAAATTAACAATATCAACTTTTTAACTTTAAAATGGAACTTTAGAATTCAGTTACATAATATTCGTTTGTGTAAAAAAAAATTGCGCAATTCCACGTCACAAAACAAACACATTACTTATCTATCTATGCTGACTTTGCAAATACTATGCTTGAATTCATGGCTTGACCTCATTCTTATGTCGTTTTCTATAAGCTATAACATGACTACAAGCTGATTATATCTTGTATAAATTAAATTGGAAAATACAATACATGGTTTTATCTATTAAAACTACATTTTACAATTCTTAATTTGTCCTAAGTCAATAAATCTCACTTTTTACTCGTTTTGTGTATAACATAAGGTGTATCCTACCTGTTGCTTATTATGTACATTGCCTTAAACACAGCAGGTGCAAAATAATACAAAAAACAGTGAAATACTATTACAAAATTCAGTTTACCTAAGCAACTGAGTGCATTAGAGGGTATCATGTTAAAATCTATCGATGGGTTGTTTTTGTGGGAATTATGCTTGTTTATCTTATCCAAGGCAGACGAAATGGTTTTTTTACCCTGTGTCTTTCCAGAATTATGCAATATGCTGTCCATGCATCTGACTCAGAGGACACACGTTTTACAGATTACACCAGGAGACTTTGTACTCAGTCAGCTCAAACACCACATCCACTGACATTTGGTCGCATATTCAACAAAAACAAGGCTGTTAACTGTGGGCAGTGTCCATCCCATCCTGCTGCCATGGAAAAAATGACAAACTGGCCACGATAAAGCCTCTCATGTTATTGGCATCAAACTAAGTTGTCAGACCAGCTTTGCCTCCTGTGCATTGGCAGTGACAAGTACTTCAATTTGACTGTGACAAGGCTATTGGCAGTAAACAGTGATTCCCCTCATTCAATTACTTAGACTAGGACTAATTTACATACATGCCCACCCCCTAATAAATTGGAAAAAAAAAATGCGTCAGCAAAGATTTCAACCTAACCTCTTGAAGCCCATCATTTAGCATCCTGTGAAGGGCATTTCCCCCAGAGAGACCTTATGACTGCAGGGTGTGGGGAGTGATTTCCCTTGGTAGCTACTGGGTCCTGACCACATAAACACACATAGAAGCTTTTGGATCAGGTTGAAAGCGCCGCCTTAACTTTGAGGCGCTCTTTTCTTTTTTAAGGCATGCAACAGTCAGCTTTGTTCTCTAGAAACAGGATACAAATGCAAAATCTACAAAGCTCCATACAGACCACCGGCTGTAAAGATTCACAGGACTATATTTTCCACATGTGCATATAGACAAAGTTAAACAGGCAGAAAATTATAAGCATGGTTCAGGGGCTTCAAAAGGACTCAATAAAAAAAATAAAAATAAAAAAAAAACTGAAATATTGATGGAGCTTTTGTTCAGGTTCATTGTAGTGGTGATATTACATGGATTATTGTACTCTTGTATAATGTTAAAACAGAATTCCATGTAATAGCTTCTCATTGCAGATAAAATGAGTGAATATACTCCTATATGTTAGTACTTTAAACAGAATGAATGAGCTTCAGAGTCTCATGAAGAAGATGACTTGACTGCAGATCTCATTTTCCTTTCGTAAAGTATAAAATCAATATTAAAATCAATCAGGTTGGAATAATTATTGAATTCCCTGTCAGTATTTTAATGAATGTTATCGACACTGGTCTTTATGTATGCAGATGGGATGCCTTTATCTGCGTGAGACACAAAGACACTGAGGTATCATGGCCTTCCTGATCTTCCCATCGTCTCCTCCGAACCTGTCGGACCACTTCCTGTATGACAGTTTCATGCAGGCCAATGAAACGGACCTCCAAGGGAACGCCACAGACTTCAGCCTCACCAGAACCAGCACGGTGGTCATCACCTGCATGTACTTCCTGGTCTGCACCGTGGGGCTCTGTGGAAACGCCCTGGTGATCTACGTCATCCTACGCTACGCCAAGATGAAGACCGTCACTAATATCTACATTCTCAACCTGGCGGTGGCTGACGTGCTCTTCATGTTGGGCCTTCCCTTCATCGCCATCCAGCTGGCGCTCGTCCACTGGCCGTTCGGTCCTGTGCTCTGCAGGATAGTGATGACCGTCGACTCCCTGAATCAGTTCACATCAATCTTTTGTCTGATGGTCATGAGCATCGACCGCTACCTGGCTGTGGTGCATCCAATCAAATCTACAAAATGGCGCAAACCACGCATGGCCAAAACCATCAACATGGCCGTGTGGGGGGTGTCGTTGATGGTCAATTTGCCCATTGTTATCTACAGCGGTATTATCACAAAGCATGATGGGAGCTTCTGCACCATTGTGTGGCCAGAGCCTCAGGAGGCCTACTACACTGCGTTCATGTTCTACACCTTCATCCTGGGCTTCTTCCTGCCCCTCATGGTCATCTGCCTTTGCTACTTGTTCATCATCATCAAGGTGAAGTCGTCGGGGATCCGAGTGGGCTCATCCAAGAGGAAGCGCTCAGAGAGGAAGGTGACTCGGATGGTGTCCATCGTGGTGGCGGTGTTTGTCTTCTGTTGGCTGCCTTTCTACGTCTTCAACGTCACTTCGGTCACGGGCACCATCAGCACCACGCCCATTCTGAGGAGCACCTTTGCTTTCGTGGTGGTCCTAGGATACGCCAACAGCTGCGCCAACCCCATACTCTACGCCTTCCTGTCGGAGAACTTCAAGAAGAGTTTCCAAAATGTCCTCTGCCTAAAGAAGGTGGGAGGGCTGGATGAGGCTGAGCGCAGCGACAGCCGGCAGGATAAATCCCGCATCATTAACGACCCCACAGAGACCCAAAGTACTCTGCTGAATGGAGACCTGCAGACCAGCATCTGAGCAGACAGAGACTGCAGCGACTACACTGAAACTAAAACCAGTCCGGTCTTATCGGTCTCCGCAGTCACCTCGGATGGAAGATGATCAAATATGAAACAATGGATTCACTCAGACGCGCGGCATTTGTTGAAGACGACAAAGCACCGACGGAGATCTTATTGATGTGGAACTGCATGTTCCTCTGTTTGCCTCTATTGTCCACACATTGTTGAGTTTCCCTGGCTGTTAATCAAATCATTGTAACACAAGCAGAAGTCAAATCAAATGTTTGCTCTGTGATGTAAATCAAATGAAAATGAAATCTGTTCGGTTTGCCCATAGTTTATTAACTCAGATAATAAGACCTATTTGGAAATGTTCCCCAGGATTGCATAAATTACCATGGAGACCCAAGATTATAGGGGCTGTTCCAAGTTTTCTTAGTTATGTACGGCATAAAATAATAATATAACTGAGTGGACGTACTGTAAGCTATTAAGTGTTACATATTCTGGATAGAACTGGCATCATTATCTCTTATTCAAGTTATTTTTTTCCCTCCAGAGTGTTTTGATTATAGATAGATTTTTCCCTTTGTGAGAATATTTATTTAGCTTATCTTCGAGGCTGTAAATATGAATTGTAAATAAGTAATGATTTTACGTTTGTGCGCGGAACATAATGACCATTACAGATATTGATTCCCGTGTTCTGTAAAATGGCGGTCTAATTTAGTATGTATCAAATGTAAATGAGAGTTTCGGTGTTCGGTAGCAGAGTATAGAGTCATTTGTTACTTTTTCCGTGCATCATTACAGTGACATGCATTATTTATATTGTACTGGTTTAGTCAATGTATGGAGCCAGTCTCTAACCAAAGTGCTGCTATCATGTATAGAAATAATGCTGTACAGTATTATATAGAGAACTATCACTGTTTGTACTGGTCTGAGATTTCGTTATAAATCCAGTATATGATGTAGATGTGATGATTTTACTAGCATTGTTTGAGGTTGTTACTGTAGCTGTTATCAAACTGATTGCCAAATTCCCACTTAATGAATAGGAATATATAAAGAGTGGAAACTTTTCATCATATTTTCTATTTCAACAGCATAAAAGCATTATGGTTGATATTTGATGAATGGTTATTTTACTCCAATCTGGTCTTAACTGCAGGTGAAAAGCACTATTACTAACAGCTAGGAAACTGTTTTAATCCAAGCAGCAGGAACAACCATATGCTCAGTTGGTTTCTGTTCCCATTACTGAGCTGCATTATTATTGAAAACACAATACGATATATGTCTGTTTGTATATAAATGTTTGACTGACCTTGACTTTCAGACTGCCAGTGGGACTGAATCGTACCCCTGTTGCTTCCCACTGCCAGTACTTTTCACATACTTGACGTGCTGCCTCTCGCTCATCCCTCCCTCCTTAATCCTCAGTATTTGGGGCAGCAACTCGAGTGTGGTATTCATCTCCGGAGGTCAGTGGGATGTGAATTTGAGAAGGGCTAGAACACTTATGCTCAAGAGCCTCTGGTGTTCCTCTATCATCATCATCATCATCACCTTGTTGCTCCGGGACCCCAGGGTGTCTGCTTTTGGCCTGACCATTATGTGACTCTCTGCCTTATGCTGTACTCGGTGTATATAGTATCTATAATTTAATAACCCTTCAGTGTGCGTGTGCAGGTTTGGCCACAGACACCAGATCCAGTACCAGGTTATGACTGATGTGCTAATAATCCTGAGTGAGAGTTTATCATCCATTGCAAACAAATATGTATATATTCATATGACCCATCTGAAATATTTCATGAAGCCTCACTGAGCATGTTGCATTGATTACACACTTTCCTCATGTGCACCCACACACACACATTGTGAGCCCCAAGCCATGACTAATCAAATAAATCTGTCTCTGCAGTATTGCTGAATTTGTTATGTACACTATAATGTCTTATGACCACTGAAAGGCATGACTTACCTCTAGTGTCTTATATTTCCATAGCAACAGTGACCATAAGTGTTACTCCCATGGAAACTATCATTAACATAATAACACAGAGATGACTCCGGACAGGAATGATGAATGTACACTGGAGTAAATGAAACGAAAACCAGAATGCATTAAGACTTTCATCCACTGAGCTGCAAAACCAAACACCTCATTTACACTGAATCTAAAACGAGTGTATATTATGTGTCGTATATGTAAAACATGTTCTGTAATGCAGTAGCAGGTATTGTTATATAGTAACCGATATACCAGAGATGCCACACTGGTTTATTAGACTATTTGCTAAACTATTGGTCTGCTGTTATTTACCATATTCCATTGTTCTTTGCAACAAACTTATTTTTGAGCTGCTTTGATAGCTGTGTTTTAAAACTTTACTGAAGATTTCTCATTTGTTGCATTTTATGTTATGCTTTCTATAACCTTTTCAGTTTCTGTGCCATTTTAGTCAAAGCAGAAAAAAAATACTGTATATGGCTGTCCTGATACTAAATAAAGAATAAATGAAAATGGTAACTTTTCCTCTGTTACTCTGACGTAGCGCTTACCAGTGGGAAAGACATTTATGCTAAAAGGAAGTATAGAAGTCAATCAAACGTATAAAAAATTCTTTTAATTAATGATCAGTTATGTTCACAATAAAATAAAGTTTGAACTTTCCACATCACAATTATTTGCAATATGTTGGCCATTACTATTTTACAAATACTGTACAGTTTCATGTCTGCCACATTTAACACTGGAGGTAAAATTAAAGTCTGATATTCACCATAGAGTTAAAATGTTACAATAGCACAAAAGAACTGTGTTTGCTTTGAGTGTAGCTATAAATTCCTTCTGTGTGTGTATTTACAGTACATACCTGTAAGTGCATCTTGAGTGCAGCTGTGATTTCATTGTGCTTCTTGGTTTGGCCACAGGGCGGCGTCAGAGTCAAGCAAATAATTACATCCACTCTGTGGCCAGGAATGCAACACTGAAATGAAGTAAAAATGTGACCATGTATGTCTGTAAGTGTGCTTCAGGGTGTTGGGACTTTAATATAAGGTCGTTATGTTCAGCTTCTGGCAGAAATGTCTGGACCAGTAAGTATGAAACCAAGAATGAGACAAAAGACAGTACATAAACATTCCAGTTTTGTTCTGAGTTTAATCACTGAAACGGATAATGAAGCTCTCCTCTTCCTTTTCGTTTCAGCTGCGTCCCTGAATGTCCTTGGGTGGCCTCAACTGCTCCATGATACATCAAAACCATAGTGCGACCATTTCACAAGTCTTTGATATTACTGTGTCAAAACCCAGCGTTGCTCTCCGGCTGAGGTTTTGCAGCAGACCAAAGGATATGCATTTGTTTTTAATTACAGAGCAGCTAAACAACCAGGGGTAGTGGTTTTTTTTTTTGGTTTTTTTTTTTTTTAATGTGGCGTTACTTTGTGACAGGTTAGGGCCCTCATCTTATACATGAGTGACTATTTTTAATTGTTTTTTTTATACATACACAATCAGTGATATTCAAACAAAACAGACCACAACACCCCGATGTGTATGTGCATTATCTAAAGTCCGACTTGACAGCATACTGATTGAATAGAGCACTGGGTTTACTGCACTGCAGAGGCAAGACACACCACGAACCACACCGGTCTACACCAACCACACAGTTGCCATGGAGAAAATTAACACTGATGGATTCTGAGCCAGGCTGTGGTCGCCTAAACATGCGATGTGCTTTACCCTTTAATACCGCACACAATCGCCTTTACATCGTCACAATACAGAACAAAAATCATGACGGGCAGCAGGCCTTGAGGCATTACTTTAGGTAATTTTTCACATATTAAGAGATCGCCCAGTCACATGCATTGCTGTTAAATGGGCTTTTTTTTCTTTTTTTTTTTTTTGCACAGAGCATTCAAGGTGTTCAAATGAGGACAGACCACAGCGTTCTCCTCTACACTGTAAAGAGAACTTCCTCTGGAGTTCATGTATTGTCTTCTCTTCAGAATGCCTTACGAAACCCAAAGCTCACATTCAACATACAATTCATAAACAGCAAAGGTGAGCCAATTTAATCATTACCATCATTATACCAACAATTCCACAAGAATGAAAGTATAATACGTCCAAAAACATTTCCAGTACCAGGACAGTGAGGGACATATGACTTGTACTGAAAATAAAAAAAGGACACTAAAAAGAACAGTAAACAAAAAAAAACATAATCAAAATTCAATGTTTTGCTAAAAAAAAAAAAAAAAAAATAGATATTCCCTGCCCTCAACCAGACTTAAAAATAAAACAATCAACACAGTAAATAATGGAACATGAGCACACTCAGGTCCAAATCTGTTTAGTTTCCATGGCAGCGCTTCCCCAGCAACTGGCAAAGGCAGCATCTTTAAGCTCCCCCATGTTTTCTTTGCTCTTAAAAAATAGATGTATACTAGATTCATACAGTATTTCATAACTAAATTCACAAATGATAAGAATCATAACCATACCTTTAAAAATGTTCTTGCAAAGTTTATAATACGTTGATTTTATTTGTCATTTTTTGCGTTCAGTCCCATATGCATATGACGACAAACTGTCTTCCATCATGATTAAGTTAAATGCTTGGTCAGTTGAAACAAGAGCACCAGGGGAGAGAAATGGAGGGTGTAAGGGGGAGGGGGGGGTCAGAATACTGTGATAAAAATCCAGGTGTGCCCAATCAGCATCATGTGGAATTCATGCTCAGACTCTGCCCCTGCAGCAGGTAGGGGAAGGGAGAGAGAGTGAGGGGTAGGGCCTCTTCCCTCTGCCCAAGTCTGGAACTGACGATGCCCAACTCTTCCTCCTCCTCTCCTCTTCATTCAGTTTTGTCAAGTAGATGCCAAGAAGTAGCTCAGTGCTTTTTTTTTTTTTTTTTTTTTTTATTAATCTTTTGAAAGGTTGCATGAATTCACACGTCTTTTGTTTTCGTCCTCCCAGACCAGAGGAGCAGACTGGTAGTCAAAGAGATTCAGGTAGGTTTGTGTGTTTGTGTTTTGTCCTGTCCCCAGTCCCTTGACTCTTTCAGAAGCAGTGGTTCTTCATAGTCAGTGGACGCAAAGACTACTCATACTCGAGGAACTGTTTATGGTAGAATAAGAGATATCTGAAAGCAAACAGACACATTTCAGTCAGGTTCCATGGTATACCTTATTGTTCCTCTTAACGTTGCTCATCTCTGGTTTCTGTTCTTACCCTTCACTATCGAGTACGTCCTTAATGCTGGCCTTGGTGATTATGGCGTCATCACATTTAAACCACTGGTCTTTGTGCTGGCGGATGAAGCTGGTGTAGTGGCCACTCTCTAATGTGCCTTGGTGGTTGACCACCGCAAACAAGGAATACCTGCAGGAGAAAGGCATTTGATTAGTCGTCCTTCACATGTAGTCATTTAAGTTATTTTTACATATTATAACCTCATGACACCTGTCACTTATATCAAGATGGTAAATATAGTCTGAAAATGAAAGCTACTGTAATTGTTAATAAGTTCCAAATTGATTTAACCTGGAGAAGTCACATCCAGATGCTTCTGGTCATTAACACGTGTTTCTGTGCTCGAACACAAATGTGATGCCAGTGCTCCACTTACGCGTTAATAAATTACTTAACTGTTTAATGAGGTACTTACTTATTGTCGTTGTTTAATACATCAACTGTCTGTTGATACTGCCCGTTCATTCTGCTCTCTTTACTGTGGGTGTAAAGACAGGGAGAAAACTAATTACAATCTCTGGTGCTGCATTCCTGTGGAAAACACGCGGCAGTGTTACGGAAATCCACTAGGTGGCAGGATGATCTCATCTGTGACTCTTCCCTGGCTGCACCGCTGAGGTTCCTCTCCCTGAACAGAGCTGAATGGATGCTACAGCCAGGGGTGGGGCAACACTGCTGCATGCTCTACTGACACTAATATATATTTATAGGGACCATCTGATGAAGCTGTTTAAGCAAGCGCTGCAAGTTTTGTGCATGCCCTGTAAAAACACCGAAACACTACGAGGTTTGTAGATAATATTTCATAGTCAAACAGTCCCATTTATTCTAGAAGCCCACATGTTTCGTAGGACTAAAACAGGCTGCTTACCTGGACGCCATGAAGGGCGTCATGTCCAACTCTAGCGGGAAGGAAACGTACGTAGTGATCTTCCTTCGCAGTTTTGCAGAGTGCTCAACCCGCTGGAGATGGTCAGAGAAGGGGGGGGCATGAGAGAAGAGGGGGTGG
>JAPQRQ010000027.1:19198665-19212683 GCA_037367365.1 Apogon talboti
CCCCACCCCCCCATTTCCACATGACAATGCCTTGCCTGCAATATGAAGTCTCAGAAAGCAGCTCCAGAGACACACAATATGTATGTTACTCTATCTCCTTTCATTTCTTTCACGTCCTCCACCGGCTCATTGTAACCTCTGTTGACAATGCCATGATGTGTAGGCTGAGACTGTTTTCCCACCTCATACAAATGAATAAGACAGCTGAGGGATTGCTTGAGTATATAGTATGGCCTCTCACTGTCACATTGAGCTGTAAGGACATTATACTTACAAGGGATGGGTCATGATTTTCAATATCTTCCTTTGTTTTATCAGGGCCTAGTACCAAGGGCCATCAGGCACAGCTAATGTAGCGCACAGCCATTTTTGCAGGGTTTCTGGTTCATGTTTTAGTGAGAGACAACATTTCCAGGACTGCAGACTGAATGTAAAGCAGAAGGAAAAAAGCCCGCTAATGACACAGTTAACAAAGTTTACTCTTGCTGAGCTCTTTCACTGTCACAGACTGCCAACAGATCGTTACTGACCAGTGTTTGCAAATTACGCCTCCGTTTAGACCACTCTAGGTGTATGTGTTAACAATGACATCAACAAAATTCACTATAACACTGGTCTTCTTTACTTATTTTTCTGCTTCTGTTTTCAGGCAGCTGAAGAAGTAGGAAATGGTCACCACATAGGAAGACTGCATCTTAAACACCAACCACTTCTAAGCCATGATAAAAATCTAACCAGGACTAAATCGGAACTGTGGGAGTAGACTGATGTCATGATCTAAAACAGCGTATGCTAGCCCATAGACAAGAGGTTTACGAGGGCTAACCGCTATGGCAGTTGCACGTCCCACTGCTTTTTATGCCCTCTTTTCCTTGTATTCTTTATACCTTCTTTTCTTGAATAAATATGTTTAGAAAGACTGCCAATCATGTAGTTTGGTCTGATAAAGAAGAATGAGGGCCACATACATGTACATATGTGAATGTGAATTAGATCATTTAATATAATGATTGCATTTTGTGTCTTGTTTTAATCAAAATGATAAGAGGTTGTACGTGAAAATATTCTCACTTGTCTAACTGTGGTCTTAATGTTACACAGAAGGCACAAAAGCACCATACTTAATGATGCCCTATGCAAAACAAACTTCTTTCTAATATTAGTGCTATAGTCTGAAATGGATTTGGTAGATGTTGATACAAGTTCTGATGGAAAATAGACCAAACACACACACAAAAAAAAAACTGCTGTACCGCTTATAAATAGTTGCAGACAGACAAAACATGTATGGCAAGAGGGCAGTCCCTGCAGGCGGCAGTGTTTTGTTTTTGTCTGCACAGATGGTTAAAAGTCTAGTTTCAGCTTAACAAAAGGCTACCGGATCATTTGTCAAACCTTGCAGCTACCAGATGCCCACAACAGCGCCACTCTGGGGAAAAAAGGAAAAGAAACAAAGGACAGCACACGATTGCTCATGTGACTGACACCCACAGCACAGAGGTTCTGCTCAGTCCCTTTAGACTCAAATCTCACCAGATCAGATCACAAGTTAATTTCTCCTTTATCCCCACTGCAGCATTCAGGGTCCACAGAGTTTTCAACGGACAAAAATTACCTTTGGGAAAATCTATGAGCCCTGCAGACAGGCCAGAAGCAAAGTGGGGCCATTACTATCATACATACTTATATTCTTCTGTTAGCATCTAATGACATAATCTTTACCTCTTTCATAACAACAGAGGACAATTGCCAGCTAAAATACCTAGCCCCCTCCCCGCAACAATGTCACTTGACTCCGTGGTCTTAACAAAAGAGAATAATTGAGTGTCCACAGTGGATGAGATTGATTGCTTCTTGGTTTTGGCTTGTTTGGCCCCTGGAGAGTGATTGACAGCTCATTAGCCAGATGGTGGTACTAAGGGAGGGCTGGATGACAGTCTTATTGGCTCGCTCAGACTGTGACCAGCATGCTTTGTAGCAGCGATGCCTTTCCAATCACTCGTGGACAGTGAGAGCAGAAGTACAAGCTGTGGTTTAAAGGGACGGCTAACAGATAAATGGTCAGCCGGAGGAGGAGATGACATGAAAGTCAGACTGAACTTGTCCGAAGACAGATGGGGAGCAAAAACTCAAAATGCAAAGTCATGCTAGTTTTCGGACAGATTCTGCTCAATGTGGAACAACTCCCTAAATTCAAATGGTGCTATTATTTTACATAAGCATTTCATTTTTTAATCGTTGCCTGGGTAACACAATCTTTTACATCCACCTTATTAATCATTTAACTCAAGTATGCATCTCAATAATGCATCCATCATAACAAGTTTGAGAATTTTTTGCATTTCCTCTCACAAAAAAGAAAAAAAAAAACACAGGGGGTGCATTACAGGCCCTGAATTTTATTACACATGACCACAGGAGGTTTGATTTTCTGGGACTAAAAGACTTACAATTTAAAGTGTGTATCTCAATCTTGATCCATTATAATAAGTTTGCTCACTAGTATTTTTTGTATTCCCTCTTAAAAAACAACAAACACAGAAGCTGCATTGCAGGCCCTGGATTTTCTTAAATGTGAACACAGGAGGTTCGATTTTCTGGGGCTAAAAGACCTACAAGGTGACACACGAGGCCTGAGATTACTCTGGGAGAAGGTTACAGACCTCGTGCCATTTGTTTCGTCTGAGTCACTGAGCTGCAGCCGCAGAGACTGACAAACTGAAAGCCACATTAGACGAGACCTGGGAGTGACGGAGAGCACACAGCCGGGGAGGAAATAGGGCTGGATGTGGGCCAGAAACCAAAGTATGACATCATCAAACCCTCTGAAGATGGGATGGGAAGAGGGGAAGACGAGAGGATTAGAGGCCTGATGATACATTCTTAAGGATTAAATAAAAAATTTAAAAAAAAAAAACAGATGTAGCTGATAGCAAATTATTTCACAGTAATGAACCTGAACAATTCAGTGAATGCTCGGTTTGGTTCTAAAATTGTAGCTCCTCCACTAACATCACTTTCAAAACACAAATGTTAGAGGAAGTTTCAGTACGACTTGCACGGGGTAATGAAGAAGCAGTGGGAATTGTGGGCTGAACAAGGTTTCCACATAAAAAAGCCAAAGCAGGGAGAAGAGGATGAAAAAGCGTGGGAGTGAGCGCAGAAGAGGAACAAGCAATGGCTATGAAGAGGCTGGAGGAGCGGATCCTGATGCTACAAAGTATGCTGATGAGTCAGGGAGCGGGCCTGTGATGTGATGGAGACTGATCTGACAAAGAGATCTGCTCACAGCGCAGGCATCGGCCGATCTCTGAGTTGGGCCACGCCACAGTGCAGGGAGGCGTTTTGTGTAAATCTATTTTCCTACCTCTGGAATTCTAATTCTAAAATTGTTTCCCTCTCATCTCTCTCATCACAAGCAGAACGAGGTTTTGCGGCAGTGGGGTGGGGAGAGGCAGAGGTGGGAGTACGGTTCCTCTGATCATATATGATTTATCAAAAGTACAGGATAAAAAAAAAAGTTGACTTCAGTTGGCTCTCTAATCACGACCCTTACTCCTTTAATCTAAAGTGACAGCAAATACTTCAAAGCAGCTATGGCTGTAAAATTCTGCCAGGCCCACCCACTCTGCTCCTATCTCAGCCAATTTCCACTCAACCTAAGATAATGGCTCGCTTTAAAGTGCGTGGCATATTCCTTCATTGTTGTAGTATTACAGTAGAGAAGCTTCTTCCTCTTAAAGGAGGCCCACTTTGCTGTATGGAGGAGCATACAAAATAAAATTACACTCATGAATATTCAGACCAACTCAACACCAGTGTAGCACTTTAAAAAATATAAATTATGAATGAGTGTATTTGGGGAGATGGAAAATGATAAAAACAAGTGCAGGTTTCTATCTATAAGAAACATCCTTCTATGTAAAAATCTGTTTAGATGGCACATGGTAATATGGAGACAAACTCGATACTAGAGATATGCATGCACCGACAGGCTATTTACAAATTATAGGTATCGGAAAGAATTTGTTGAAATAGTGACAGATGGCTAACATCAGGCCTTTTTTACATTTGATTCAGATGTTCAGGGATTCAGATTAATTTATTAAAGTATTAATTATTATTGTATTAATAGAGCCCCTATAGTGATATCTTTAACTGAGTATCTTCTGCGCATGTAACCTTGTTCACACAAATTCAATACTTCCCATATCTTGTGCGAACATAGTAAGATAAAAACATGCAAGATTAAAAAGAAAAAAATCTTTAGGGACTACACAGTAGCTAATAACTAATATCAAAGAGAATTCATCCCATTAATCTAATCAATTATTCCCAATATGTTGAAACGGGCGTGTTCATTATCCTTTAAAAATCCACCATGGGCTGAACTCCATTCATATTCAGAGAAGGGTGTTGAATTAGTTGTACATCTGAGGGGATGAGTGTATCCAGGCAACACATCTCTCATGTTAGCATTACTAGCATCTATTTCGTTCACATCAACCACTAAATCACAAAACCACTACATTCTTGCTCGCATGTTAACATCCAACACAAAACCTGATTGAGCCACAACCATTTTCAACTCCATAACATATGGCTAATAATCCTGTGCTGGCTCCAGAGGACATCCATTATTGCATGAAGTGTAAACTCAGTCTCTTCAGAAATATAGGGCCACATGATTTGGTGGAAAACCCATATTGCAGTTTTTGTGAGAAAATTTTAGACTGCATTAAACAAATCATATCAATGGTCTACTTCCTTGATTTTTAAGGTCAGTGTCTCTTAACGCGAAATGTCCCCATACGGTAGAGGACATGTTAGTTGTGTGTTGTTTTTTTTGCAATGGTTTCCTCGGTATCCATTTATCCTGGGGTCTGTCTGACGAAACATGTTTAACAGGTTAGGCAACTTTCAGTTTAAACTTAGGATTTCAGTATCACAAAGGTAGTTTACTTGTTCTTGTGTGTGAGACAGCAAATCAAAACACAAAGGCAGTGCCTACTACCCACCTTGATGTAAAGATTAAAAAAGGTGTGCACTGCGCAAAAACTGAGTAGGTCTTTGAAAAAGACAAGTTAATCTCCAGTCTGCACTCTGCTTTCTGAATTATCATGTTACTTGCTATCAGATTGTTTAACAGCACCATGGTTGAAATAAAAGAATAAGACTAAGGCTGACATTGTCCAACATGAAAATACAACTAAGCAACACATTAATTTCATGGAATAAACAAATGTAATTCTTGATAGATCCACACATGCCTTAATGATATTATATTTCTACGAATTTTACTTGACATATTCACAGAGTGGGCAGTCAGTCCTCTTTCCTACCTATGGCTGCATGTGTTGATTTTAGTCTCTGTATAGTGCAAGTTGATAACTACTTTTGTGATACCAATTAGTGAGACAGCAAACATTTGGTTATGTAAAATGAGGTAATCAAAAGAGATTGTGGATCTGTTGAACCTACTTCGACAAAGAGGGTCATATGACCACACTGAACAAACTTCACTCCCTAAACAGAGACTGACTGTTTATTTCTTGACTGTAAGGTGTAGATAATGCACGGACAAAGAATAAGTTGTTACATTCGTGCATGCACAGTTTTGATAATTGCAGCCATTTGTGATTACATAATTTAACAGTCTGACACTGCATTTGCAACTAACTGTGCATTATTCAATGGACAACAAAATATTACTCTAATATCTACTGGTAGAGGACAGTGGATTCAAAGCCAAACTGGGTCTTCATGTCATCACTGTGGCATCATTCTGCCATTTGCTACACATGTTTTCTTTTTTTTGGCTTTTTTTTGTGCATGCAGAGAAGGTGACAGACTTTCCAGTGTTCCATGTACATCGCAAGGGAATTGATTTTAGCTTAAGGTAGGGGGGAGGACAGCTTGCAGGGAGGTTGCTGATGAGACTAAGGAAACGAAAAGAACAAAACAAGAGGCAGAGGAAGAGACTACCAAATTCAGGATGACATGGTTAATGAAAATTCATCTGAATACAATATGCTGTACTGAAAGTACCTCACCTCCCTCAGCAGAGGAACTGCATGTGCATTGCAAAAGACCACAACACCTGTTATCTATGTCGAATTGATGGTTTATAAAAAGGCAGGAAAACAAGACTCCTACTCCCATATGGCCATCCTGGACTGAAATGGAAGCAAGACTCTTTAAACACTCATATCATGTATCATTCTACTGTACCGTCTTCGTCTGGGTCCAGATGTGCATAACAGAACCAACAGGTATGCACTGTAACAGATGTTGACAGCTGCTCAATAAACAAAAAAAAGACATAACAAAAAGGAAATGAGTCCTAAAACAACAGCATGGCGACTGGAAATACCTTTTTAAGCACAAATGACAGAAAACAGATGTGTATTTCCAAATAACTTTTGGTGACATATATATATATATATATATATATTGCACATAGTGATAAAATAATTAAAATTGAATAGTGTACTAGTATTTTGCAGAATTATATGTAGACAGCCTCATGGTTTCAAAATCACAGCTTTACTGAAACCATAGCATGTGAAACAAGCTACTGCACTGGTGAATTAAGTGTAATGGATGACATATTATAAGCATTGTCTGTGAATGCCATCTAACCATAAAGAATACATCAGCCTGTTGTGTGCTTATACCAAAAAGAACTGGTATTTATGTAGCAAGTCACAAATGAGGCAAAACAGAACAAGACGGGAGAAATTTCTCTTTGCGCTTTATATTACTGGCACAGTGCTTTTCTTAACATGGAAGAGCCACAGGGATTTTTTTCTCCAGAATTACATAAGTGAAATGTGACAATGTTAATGGACTTTTTACAGAGGGAGTTATCATGAAAAGTTAGTGTAAAGTTGGCAATGAGGCAATCAGAACTGACAGGTAATTGGTTTTCCCAAAAGTAAGGGTTGAAATGGCTAAACACGTCCATCCAGTAGAATTAGAAAAAGCCTGCGGAGAAGCGAGCACTTCAACTTCTCCAAAAATGTGTGTCATTGTAATTTCTGTGATAAAATAACTGAGCTCATATTAAATGCTTTTGTGTCATTAAGGCATGGGATATAATGTAGACAGTCAAAATTATCATTTCAGGGTCACTTACCCTTCAACCACAAATAGCATTAATGACAGCATTAAAGGCAATATGAGCTCAGTGCAAAAAGCAAAGCATGTTACTAGAACCCTGTATAAACATAAGGGTCATCGACCATTCTGCACAAGTTATTTGCTTTGACATTCCTGCAATGTAGCTAAGCTATACTGTCGGCTGTTCTGATCACAGTCCACCCTCCCATCAGGTAACCTCACTAGTTGTCCAGTCCAACAAGAAGTACTGTGGCTAACAAACTGAGCAAGCTATGTGTTCATGGATTCCTCTGAACTCTATCTACATTATGGCAGTTTATTATTAGTAAGGGATACGCATCAACTTACCACCTCTGTCCCTCCTGCACCACTCTCAAGCACCTATTTTTTCACAATGAAATAAAAATGTAATATCAGAGATCATTTGGATTTCTGCTGGCAACAATCTAGCAAACTACAAAATGTTGCTAATATATAATAAAAAATCTATTTGCAGAGTGGGTAACATGGCACATATGCAGAAAACAAGTGAAAAATGACAATAATGGAAGATAAAGGGCGGGAGAGTAAGTAAAATCTGCAACACAGTTCAATGATGACATCACTTTGTAGAGAGCTATTCGGAGAGGTGTAGGCCGAGCAGGTGTGGGATGGACCCAAAAGGAAACTGGCAATACAGTCATCAGACGTCCCAGCATCGACACTCGTGAGCGAATGATCAATGCAGTGGAAGCACTAACCCAGTGTACCCAGATGAGAACCGCCTATTAATAAGTGGTCTCAGAGTGTGTGTAGAAACACAATGGGTCCATTTGGTGTGCTAATATGCCCATTACTACAACTCTCTTCAATCCCAAATGCAGCTATCGTGCTACTGTTGAGCACCTATCAAACAGAGCCGACCAGCTAACCTAGCAGACTAATTAATACAGGAATGAATAGTCATTGCTTGAGCGAATGTATAGAAACTGGGTGTTGCACTCAAGACTGCAAAGAAACAACACATATCCGCAGTTTTCCAAGCAGTTCCTTGCTAGCCCACTCACCGGTGATACCCTAGCTAGGCTAACCTCAGTACTAGCAACATTTCTGCTGCTAGAGGATAGTTTGGTTTAGAGCAGACTGTTCTGTGGTTGTGCTTCATGCGGGACACAATTTGCACTGCAGTTCTGTGTCTGTCTGTGCACCATTATAATTATTTCACTTGTTTTACTAAAGCTAACGTTACAGTTCCTGTGTTTTTACCTTGCGTCTCCTGGTCTCAGCAGTACCACTCCAAACAAAGCATTGGTATATGACTCGAAGATTTTGTTTCCAGTTATCCACCTTATAACCGTTCACATGGGAGCACCCGGCCGGACTCATGACAGATAAAACATTCAGTTTGTATTTTTAGGTGACAATAAAAAGTCTCCTGGATGGTTTACTTAGCTAGCTAGCTAGCTAGCTCGAACTATCTGTCCAGAGATGGTTTCCGTTTGGAAATGGGACAATCGATGTAGTATCCAAAATGCTCCTCGGGCATCTGAAACCACGGTCTTTGATTAAGCAGCAAGAAATAAGTTCATGTAGCCATCTAAAGGAATTCACACTTCACTGAAAATTCTGTTCCCGTTGCTGTTTTGACAGTTGCCTTTTCCTTTAACGTTAGCTCTACTTCCACTCTCACGATTAGTTAGCTTCTTTCTCTAGTTAGCCTGCTAACACTCAACTACGGCTTCACAAAGCCCGCCCAGCGTACACCGTGATTTGCCAACACAAAGACGTTGCGTCAATACGTTGATTGCGGAGCACGTTGGATGCGTTTGTTTTACTATTCGGCGTGCTCCGTGTAGGTGCATTTTGATGTTTTCCGTGGGATTTTCAGATGACGTCCCGACTAAAAACACTCTCCGTTAGATCTGTCTGAAATATATGATGGAAAAAAAAACATTGCTATTCTGAAAGGAGAAAAGTTGTGCTTCTCTGGCGGAGTCATTTCAAGCGGGAGGTCATTCGTTATGGCCCTAATATTATGTCATAGCATTAATATGATTTATTTTTGACAGATGCCTTTCTGCTATTTGATGCAGATTTCTCATAGTTAAATATCTCTTAAGACAACTGCTTTTTAAGTAAAGTATGTGATATCTAAAATGCATAAATCTTAGGTACAATTATACTACAAATTGTGCCACTAAATCTTTCTGGTAAAATCAATTAAAGCCTACCACCTAGTGGTTATGTGATGTTTCTATTCCACTAAAACAAAGCATGCAGGTCTCATCACAGCTCCACTTCCATGATTATGTGCGGCACAGACAGAGGCCAAATAAAACCCCAACTCATACTAGATGAGAGAGGAGATACACTCCTCTGGACGTCAGATCAAAAAGTATTCTCGGCTGTACAGGTACACCAAAAGTGTGTGTGTTGCATGTCTCTGCATTTAACCTATCACCCAGCTGAACATGCAGGAACACATCACACACTGCACATCAGGAACAGTGGGGTGTCAGGCATCTGGGCAGCAAATGGAGGGTTTTGTGCCTTGCTCAAGAGCACATCAACCAATGATTTCTCTGCATTATGACAGGAAAAACAAACCAAATTCATGTTATGACTGAATCCAGTGTGTACAATTATAAATGTATACTGGAATATAGGGCCAATGCAATGAATCATCATTGGACATGGAGGTGCCATATTTCAGACACCATATGAGGCATTTGAAAGAAAAAAAAATGTCATGTCTGAGTGAGGATGCAAAGAATATGTGTAAAATTCCATCTTTGCTTTTGATCAATGAACAATATGTTCCTGATAGTCCAATCAGGTTCATACTGTCTATTTAGAGTATATAGATTCCTTGTTTCTTTTTTGTCAGATAAGGGGAAAAAAGTAGATTTTTTTTTTACCTTTAAAAAAGAAAAAATACACAAGGACTCTATATATGTTCCTGAAGTCATAGTGAGTTAAATTTATCCATGGGTGAGAGTGGGGAGGGTGGGCAGCAATAATGGATTTAATGTGCACCTCAATAAAGTATGAGTAATACCCCACAAAAATTTACATTTACAGTCTTAATTTTTCTTTTCTATTTTTAAAAGAAAAGTTCTATGGTTGTGAAACAGACTATATAAACTTAAGCATTACACTTCTTTGATTTTTCACTTGGGGGCAGTGTAGATTCACATATCTTTGCATCTCACCAGTTGATAATTGTCAACTGAACCAAAACCTGCTGTAAAAGCAGCAATGTTTACGAAGTACTGAACAGATTAAAAAAAAAAATAATAAATTTAATCTTGGTATCGTCTCAGAAAGTTTAATAAATTCGCACAGCCGGCTTCAGTGTATCAGTATCTTAAGATTCTCCCATATCAAGAGCAGTATGTTAACGTTGTATTGTGTGTAACTGTTCAGTCAGCTTTCAGTCCACGCTATTTTGATTCTAAATAATTCTAAAAGGACTGTCATTGTCAACACTATGTCATAACCAAAGCCTTGTACCATACGTGAGTGACATGATTATTGGATGTAACAAATTATACCAGTGACCCAGTGAGGGCACATAAGCATACACATACATTCATTTCTTCTCATGTGACCCTTTCCCTGCAATGTTTAATGCGCTTAGTAAAATGTTTGAACAGGGAGTAACTATTCTCTTTTCAAAGTTTGCATGACTCCCTTTACCCCAGCTGAAATGCAATTACACCATTTAAAAAACCCTGTGAAAAACCATGAGAATATAAAGGCTCCTTGGAACTGTGCATTGGCTTTCAAGGAAAAGCTGATGAGTTGAGGCAGGTTTATAAGATAATTACCTAGCAGTAGTCGAGGCATTTCAAAGTAGAATGGTGCAGTCCTTTAGTTTGAGCAATAATATTAAGTTAACTGTGGTTTTGGTACAGTGTCAGACTTGAAGAAAAGAAAACAGCTGCAAATGCTGCAGCACTAGAATTAAAAGTGAACCTGAACTGTCCAAATATTTGACAAAATGTGGGTGGATGTAGTAGGAGGGGAATCACTGACTTTGCTAAATGCTTATTAAGAACAGACCCTCTGTGCATAGGAGCTGACAATGCCTCTTTCATGATTAGATGATGTTAAAAGTAAATTTCACCTACTTTCTTTTTATTGCACATTAAGTCAGACTGTGAAAGTTTCTTGCGAGAATCTTCACTGGGCTCAAATTATTTTTGTGTTTCTTACTCTACTCCTGTTTATAAGATTGAACATTCATGTTTAGTAAAGTGAAACAGTGGACAGAATTCTTAGAACTTTCCTTGGTGACTGTGGATAAATGATCTTTCATAAAGCCGTGCATGCTAAGATTTTTTTTTTTTAAATATTTTATTTTGGATTTTTCACATAACAGCAATATAGTTACATACATACAAGTTAAATCGACCTCACCGGTCCACCGCAAGCGAGCCAGAGACAGCCGATCACAGACACACATAAGGAAGAGAGAAGGAAAGAAAGAAAAAAGAAGAGGAAACAAGGGAAGAGAGACATATGTTGACCTCACACCTCCTAGATCCTACAGCCCTGCTCCAGTACTTCAAGCTTGATCAATCTGATGTGCTGGTAGATTTTCCATATAGTTCAAAAATATGCTGTGCATGCTAAGATTAGCGCCCAGCTCAGCATGTAGGACATCTGCATCCTGGTCAGCTCTCTGCCAGAGACACTAGGATGTGGAATATTAGTTGGAAGTTGACAGAGGTCTATTCTGAAACTGGGTGGGCCAAAGCAAGCCTCTTAGGGAGTACTTTAAAAGAGTTACACTTGAAATCGACTGATGTTATTCAAGCTTTCAGTTCTGCAGAACTCCCCTGAGAGAAATAAAATGCACCCCAAGCCGAGGTCAAATCTTTCGAAGAGAGTAGCTAGCATCTCACATCAGAAGTTTATACTTTGAAATTTCTGCTGAAAAACAGGATTCATTGAGGTCAATTGTGCCTTTACTCTTCCCATAGAATTTATGTCCGCTTCACATCCTTTTATTAATTAATAAGTATCAAATCACACCACACCATTAAACCAGAAATTCTCTAATTTTCTCAGATGATTTAGCAAGAAATATGTATCAGACACAGACTATTTGGTTGATGTAGGGTTTCCTGAGAACCATAATACTAGTTATGGTAGTTAGTGCAGATACAGGTACCAGTCTACTTCGCATACTTTAATGAATGGCTGATACTGTGTATGTAGTACACAACAAAGACCCAAAGATAATGGTCATATTTACTTTAAGGATGCACCAATACTAATACTGATTTTGGATATTAGTCCTACTGACCCACACAGCTCAATCAACTGCCTTCACAATGGCTTTGGGCATCTCTAGTTAGTCCAATTCTATGTTATTCAACAGCCATGTACAATGTCACTCTGCCAGTCTAAATTATTACTAAACAATCCACACAGAGAAAACAAAAACATCTCAACTTCTAAATTTAATGCAAATCAGTAATTGAAATATGTTATTTATCAAATTATTTCAGTTTTCTACAAAATAAATCCTTATAAAAATGAAGTTCTCATTAAAGTAGCAGCACACAGCGTACACTTAGGGTAATTCACATTTCAAGAAATGTTTTTATCAACTGGCTGATCCACGATTATTATTATATTAACATAATATTTTAAAAAGACTTCAAGAAATGTTCAAAAGCAATGTCTAAAGTGAAACCTGTTGTTGTTAGACTATATATATAAAAGCCTCTTCCATACAGCGAGGCATTTTTCTTATTAATTAAAATGATAAGGTAAAAAAAAAAAAAAAATCAGACTGATGCATCTCTAATATGCAAGCCTCTGTGTAAAACCTTTACCATATTACAACATGGAGAGAGTTAACAAGCCTTTTCCTGTCTTGTGCCTAATTCTGAATCCATAAATGGGTCAATGTAACCCATAATGCATCAGAATGAAGCTCAAACACTCATTGTAAAAATACTCTTCTATGCACAGACTATGATGATTTCCACCTTTCCAAGTCATTTTTGTTTAATTTACAAGAACGTCCATGCTAGTGTTTTTGCAAATATATTACATTATTCATGAGGACTGAGGTCATGAAATGACCCACTTTTCAGAATTCGAGGTGTCACAGCTTCCCTATGACCTAAATGGTGAAGGAATACATAATGCCCTACAAACACAAATCTGGGTCAAATATATCACGTCTGTAAGTTTTAGAAACAGCTCAATGCGTTGAAATTAGAGTTAGAACCATGACTATTTGAAGGGTCTGGTCCAAATCCATCCATTAGTTCAAGAATCTCTAAACCTACTCTTAATTAGGCGTTAAGTGGCAATGTCATATTATGACGTTTCTGCAGCGGTGGCTAATGAGACACTGTCCTTCCTCTATTTAACAAGTGTGAATGGCATGAATGAGAAGTAGATCAACAGCTGCTTTTAGTCAGACATGAGAACATAAAGCTAAATATATACAGACAGGTCAAGTGTAAAAAAATCTGCAGATAAAATCAGTTGCTTGCATGGGAAATCTATTTTGTGAGAGACCAGCATATACTAACCCTGCTATAATTTTGCAATGCTTTGCAGTTAAATTAACTACAAACCCAGAAAAAGTGGGACAATTTGTTGAATCTTACTTTGAAACCAAAAACATGCATTCATTCACTCATTTTTTTTAACCGCTTAAAAACCATTTAACCCTTTGTAAGCCAGGTGAAGACCTCAAAACAGTGCCAGATGAATTATCCATATTCCTCTGAAAACAGTAACAGCAGTATTTGACCTCTCACCTCATGAAAACACTTAATTCTTGCAACCATTTCCAAAAGATGGTATCTACTATTAACCCTTGGTTGGTCACATGGCCTATTCAAACATGAATGGTCACGTGGGGTGTATGCACACCCCAATGCTAA
>JAPQRQ010000027.1:19215489-19233247 GCA_037367365.1 Apogon talboti
GATAGATAGATAGATAGATAGATAGATAGATAGATAGATAGATAGATAGATAGATAGATAGATAGATAGATATTGGCCACACAATTTTAGAGAAATAAAATCCAATAACTTAAATCCTCCCTCTTTTCTAGATCCTGAAAGTATGTCTTTTTTATGAGATGCTTTTTGTCTATACATGTGAAATTGATAAATAACTTATTTGTTTATTTAAGGGTTGAATCTTGAACAAATAGTGACGAGCCTTAAGATACCTTCAGCCTTGGTTAAAAGTATTCTACCCAGAATAGAAAGATCTCGTTGAAGCCACATATTCATTATGCTTTGAGATTTTTTAATTCTGGGCGTAAAACATTTATTGCTTTAGTTAATCCGCGACTCATATGAAATGACGTCATTGGTTGAAGTATTGCGTAAAATTTCTGCGCCGCAGCGAAGCCCTATTCAGTTTGTTTTTGCGATGGCGGTGGCTCAGCCAAAACTAGAGAAAGAGGGCGAAGATTGTTCTTTGCTGCCTTTGGTTCATGATATTATCAAATGGTAGGACGACCGACAGCTAAACACATGTTACGCTTGTATACACGACTTGCAGGCACGGTGTTTTTATTGTGAACACTGTTAGCCCTGCTAGCTAAACCTAACGTTAGCTGGTATAGAATAAACTACACAAGGGAACATTTCTGAAAAACTGAGCAGAATATTAACATTTTCCTGTGTTCATCTTTGTGTTTCATCCTTTTAGCATGGACAAAGACAGCCAGGATGTCCACCAAGACTTGGCAAAGCTAAAAGCAAAGATTCAGGAAGCTCGGGAGCAGATTTCCACTATGCCGGGGATCGACAGCAGTCCGCAGGAGCAGCAGCAGCAGCTGGCCACCCTGCGGGAGCAGGTCCGGACCAAGAACCAACTGCTGCAGAAATATAAAGGTCTGTGTATGTTTGACGTGCCAAAAGCATCGTGAAATGAAGACTGCACCCTTGCACTAACTGGAGGATGTCCAAACACTGTGGAGGAGGAAGGACTTCATAACACACTGATGTACGAGGCACTAAATGTGATGGACAAAAAGGACATGGAAACGATCAAAAACATTTTATGTTTCATCATATTATGGATTTTGGACGTCAGAATTTCATTAGTCTCAATTTAGTTTTAAATGTATTACTTGTATTAACGTGATGTTTTGTTGTTTCTATATATTTTGTAATAAAATAAATTTATTAGGACTTGACTTAATGCCTACTTTATTTACATGACCTCAAAAGTAGAACTAACAATTACATGTAAATAAATAAACTAGGTCTAACTATTAAAATATGATATAAATCAAGTTTAAATCCAATATCTGTCTCACAAAACTTATACTTTTGCTTAAGTTAAATTGAGTCACAATGTCTAAGTGATGCATTGTAATGCTACTGAGATGTCCAGGCTACAGATCATATTCTCCTGATCTAATGGAAAATACTTGACTGGCACAGACAGCTGAGAGATTGTTTTCTTCAGTGAAAAAGAGATGAGATGTAATGATGCTTCCAAGTAAAAAACAAATTAATTTATTTTGCAATTGCATTTTCACTTTGTCAGAATCTTTTTTTTAATACTGTCCAGTCCCAAGATTTATATATGTGTGTGTGTTGAGGTGCTGGTGTCATATCAGTTATGTATCAGTTTGTCTGTAACAGCATTACCTATTAGGCATGTTGAAGATATGCATATTCTCATATTTCCAAAGGGTCAGTTTTCTAACAAGTGGGGAATGACTGTGCATTGATGAATAATATTCTGCGAGAGCAAAGGGAGAAAGAGTGTAAAAGTAACAAGTTTTTATTTCCTTTTTTTTTTGCAAAAGTTGGTGTAGACATAAATACATACTCCGAATAAAATTTGTTCATAATGCAACATACATTCAAGTCTTAAAAAATAGCAAAATGTAAACATTTATTTTCCTCCAGTGCCACTTAAGGCAAGCTCTAGTAGATTTTAAAGCATCTTCAGATTATCTACTGTATCATTACACAGGTTCAGGCCAGTCAGCTGAGACGCTCACATGTGTCTCAGCACAGAAAATCCACTGTTTTGGGGCATGTTGTGGCCGCAGTAGTTCAGGTAAAGAGTCTCATCAAGTCCTTTTGCACACCGGCATGTACAATGTCAGCAAATGATGCAGCCTTTCTCTTTCGTCTGGCTGCCTCCAACAGCCTTTTCTTTTATATACATCAAGTCACTGTGCACGCTTGGTCTCCGTGCAAACGGCGCCACCACACCATATGCATTCCCGTCTTTGCACTTCTTGTTTCTGAAGGACTTTCTGTGGAGAACCTCGCAGTACTGCAGGGAAACTTTGCAGTGTCGGTCGGGGCTCATTTCGTCGGGCAGTTTGGCCATGGTAAACAGAGTCTGAAACATTTGGTCTACGTTAATGTTCTTCTTTGCTGAGATCTCAAAGTAGGCGCAGTGCTCGTCTCCACCAACCAGCTGCTCAATCTCATCCTCCTGTATTTCGCGGTAAAAGTCTCTGTCACACTTGTTGCCGCAGATGACCAATGGGACATCCACGTTTTCCTTGGTTTTATTTCGCAGGCAGGACTTTGTCTCGAATATTTGGCGCTTGAGACGCTGCACCTCTTGGAAAGAGTCTCTGTTGTCCAGACTGAAAACCAAGATGAATACATCACCTGCAAGACAAAAGAGAGGACAGGGTTAGTGTGATGGTAATAATAACAGATACAGATTGAGTGTTTTGCAGTGCAAAGCGAATAAATCCAGCAAAAAAAAAAAACAAAACTCAATTTACCAGTGAGTATTGAAAGTCTCCTCATTGCTGGGAATGGGTGATTTCCAGACGTGTCCAAGATGTCCAGCTGGTAAACGTGCCCTCTGATGCTGTAGAATTTCCTATGAAAGTCCTCAATAGTGGGTGTGTACTGGTCGTCAAACCTTTCGTTCAAAAACCGAGAGATAATAGCTGTCTTTCCAACTTTAGTGGAGCCCAGAATCACCATCCTGTGGCAATTCTTAGCGGGGATGTCAAAGTCGTTCTCGGATGGTGACATTTTCTTTATCATACTTGCTGCAGCTGCACCCAGTGAATAAGGGTGAATAGGAAAGGTTGAGGATCCTTTCAGTGATCCGAGGGGGTCTAACCTCTCTGTCTGAAAGCATAGGAGGGCAGGCTGACAATTTATGGGGGAAGTTCGCCGCGCCTCCCTGATGCGTCATGCGTCACGCTCTGCCTTGGGGAGCAGGAGCAGACTTGAAATTCTAATGTTACTGTGACTGTTTTTGTGCGTCAGCTGCGTCCAGCCCTCATCAAGAAGAGGAGAAGGAACTGGGCATGTTCTCAGTAGTATTCTGCCAAATTGTCTGGACATCTACTCTTGCATTTTGATCGTATTTCATTTTTATATGCGCAGACACCCAAAATCAAACGTTTTAACGGGTTGATAGTGCAGCTTAAAACCCTCGAGATTATTTTTTAAAACGCTATTGCATATTACGTGCCATATACTATTTTTTTTTATTTTATTTTTTTTTTACACACAAATCTGCAGCGCATGCATCACTTTAATTAAACATATTTTAAAGTAGTGCAGAATTTCACGTTAACATATACCAAATTATTATGTGGACACGTATCAAAGAGCCTTTACTTTGTTTGATTTCCGCTTTAAAGTCTCAGTCTGATCCAGTTATAGAGAAATTATTTGGAAAAATATTGTTTCTGTGTAGGTGGTGGACTACCTTTCCGTGGAAGCCAAGTCCAATTTGACTTAAGGAAACGGAGGGGGGCGCAGCGAAGCGCAGCAGACAGGCCATGTTTGGGGGAAAAGTGTACTTTATTTACTGAGAATCCATATTGCGTGTGATATCAATCACTTATAGTTGTTATGAGAGTAACCATGTCACTCTGTTGTTGTATTATTACACAAAGCAAAACATCTACAAGAGTCAACATCCAGATCTCTGAGAGAAATGAGACACATCCTCTAAAAATAATAAATACTTTTAGTTGTAGATGCTCCCATTGAAGAACATCTGTGTGTGTAACTGGTGGATGGAAGTGCAATTTGTATTGACTTTCTCATATGTGTTAATCGAAGTACCACGCAGTCTTTCTAAAGATAGAGCCCAGAGTGTGTGACTCAAACTCTGCTCATCCACTTTGCCACCTTAACCACTTATCGCCTTTCACTTATATTCTCACCTGTGTTTCACTGTAGAGAGAGATAATCACTTCTGAAGGCATAAAAAAAGAAAAAGAAACATGCAAGGTGTGGTTTATGTGTTACTCCTGCAGTTGTCAGTGTCAGTGTCAACATCCACTGTGATGTTGACTGAATGAATAACCTCCTTTTAGAGGATTTACTGTTTTATTGCCCTTGTCAGTTGTTTTCCTTGGCTTCCTCTCTGTCCTCACATTCTAAAATACTGTTTTTTTTTCCTTTTCACATTGTCCATAATAAATCTAAGAATATTTGGTCCTACATCCACTTACCAGGTGTTCATCAGGAGATCAAACTTGCACACACTGTTGACCTTTTTTAGTACTCTGGGGCATTGGGGGTGAAACCAGATAGGTGTACTTAAGCCTGCCTGTCCAAGGTGTGAGCGCTGGGTTTGTGTAACCAGGATGGAGCTGACCAATGCAATTCTACACCGCTGGCTACTGGTCGGTAATTAAGCCAGTATGTTCCCAGCTATATGTATAATAGGACACGTGCAGAATGCCTTGTTGAGCAAGTCACTGCCATAACACTGCATGGTAATATGATAGATGTAATGTCACATCCTGGCCCATAGCATCTCCATTTGTTTCCGTGCAGTTTGCCCTGCTGTCATGGCCACTTCTTTGTTATTTCAAGAGTTAGCTTTTCCTAGATGTTTTGATAAAAAGTGAATGTGTTTGTTTAAATCTTAGAAGTGGTGGAATGTATTTCATTAAAATTTTGCAGTACTTGTACTTTACTTGAGTATTTCTACCAATTTGTTGTTGTTTTTTTTTTTACAAAAAATAGTGGAATTTTTACTGTAGTACATTTATTACAAGCTTAGCTACTAGTTACTTTACAGATTCAAGTTATTAATATCAGACATTAGTCACATTTTTATTATAGATAAAGCACAACAGTTTATCCATTAATTGAAATAAGCCCCCTCCCCTTATTGCAACATTAAACCTTTAAAGATCTAGAGCTATTTTGTTGTGACAAATAATTTTTTTCTGGTGATGTTGATTTATCACCATTTATTTTAATATTGTCCTCAGCATTTTGCAGTTTTCAGTGAAAATCAAGTATTTTCCTGTATTTAATTTACTGGTCATATATATGTTCAGAAAAGCTCAGAGTAAAATCATGGGTTATTGTATCAAAACAGAGAACAAAGCAAAATATATTAACTGAACATAAAAACAAGTGCAAAAAGCTGCTATCTGTCAAACTATATGGGTTTTACTGGTAAATAACTGCTGCAGAACATGGTGTTTCCATGTTCACCAAAAAAGACACATCTGATGCTGCTTAATATATGAGAAACTGCATTTTACCTGAATTATTTTAATGATAATAATTCATCAGTTATTAATATTTTAGATCAATAGGTGCTTTTGTCGTGGGTAGTGGTCAGGTCTTTAAGGGTTAAAGATGAAAATATTGATGAATCAGTAATTAGAATAATAATATTAGTAATACATTTCTGCTTTTAGCCTTTTTCTTTAATTATCATTTAAAAGCAAAGTCTGAGTGCTTCCTCCACTGCTAAATCATTTTGTCAAACATAATGACTGGTGCAGTAGTTTATACAAAGATTATAATGGGAGTTCTTGCTCTTTTCTGAGAAAATCTCTAGTTATAAAATAGTCACAAACGGCTCCAAAACACATTACAGCCAAAAGGTCAAAAGAAAATTATGCTATTTGTTTGGTGAGAGGAAGAGAAACATTTTCACAGTGAATGTTGTTGAGGCTCAAGGATAAATACACAGACCTTGGCCACTCACCTGAATGCTGGCCCAAGATCAGTCCTAGAAAACACACACACACACACACTGTCTGTACATATACTGTTGCTGCTGGACACATTGTCTTTGTCTTTCGCTCTCATCGTCAGTCTTGAACCATGACTGTGTCCCAGCCTCTTTTCTGCCTGTTCTGTTACATGACCGGACCTCGACACACACAATGTCCTGGCAACGTGGCTCTCAAGCAGAGTAAACACACCAGCTACGGCCCACTCAGGCCATGGCTACTAATACACATTAGACTCATTTCCTTCTCAGCCATGTTTACCTTCATCAATTAGTAAAGAAGACAGAAAATCCCACAGAGAAAAAAGACTGTGGGGCCTGTGTGAGGACAGGAAGCGTCACAGGTGATACAAAAACAAAAATGATGTTCTTTTGATTCGGTGACCTGGTTTAAAAGTGGTAATAAACGAGCAAGAAGGGGTCCCAGTTTTCATTCAGACTTAAACTACGGTTTATTGTGAAAGTGCAAATGAATTAGATGTGATAACAGACTTCTTCAATTTTGTAGGTGAATTATGACTCACAATAAAGGTTATGACGCCACTGTGGCAGATTGTTCGGACGTAATCTGAGAATTACAACCTCTCCCTTCGCCAAAAGGAGCTGCATATGGCTGTTTATAATGTTATGTAGAGCCGAGGAACCACACACTGCTTGACTGACTTCACAAAACAGCAGCAGTGACGCGTTTTGCTATGAAGGCAGACAGAGCAGGGACACCTACATCACCCTCCATTTGTTGTAATAGCAGTTCACACACGACCGGTTTCATGTGCGTAATACGCTTGATGAAAGAGTGAGAAGCCTCATTATCACTCAACTAAAACATATGCTCATTTGTGTTAAAGGTGTTTATTTTTGCACATACGTGTCTTGGATGCTGTGAGTGTGAGATATACAGTGAGACTCTATACCCATTTTCATCGCTTTAGGCTTCTGGTATTTTGTTAGGCCACCATCACACAGGCCCCGCAGACTAAAATGTCAATATGCCGACCACTGGATTTGTTCCACATCTCTTATGACCTTTGCTTTACCTCATTTCCTAATAAAAGTTAAAAATACTGGTCCTTTGCAAGAAAGTCATTTCACAGCTCTTGTAAACACGGACTTGTTATACAGTAATGTAACATTTGACCGATTTTACCTCCAAGCAATCCAAAAAATATAATAGCTTTTTATATTTGGGCAGCGCTACAGACGCATTAGAAACTGAAATGGCCATAACGCAAAAGATGGAAATATGACCCAGTTGAAATCGTAAAATTCATCCTTATTAAACACTTCTGGACAGGATTTAGAAAGAGTCTCATAGTTATTTATGAAGTGAGAGTTGGTGCATTTGTGTTGTTAAAGCACATATAAAATACATACAGTGGTGGCCAAATTATTAGAACATCTAACAGTTCTGATATTGATCCTTTTTTTTTTTACTTCAATATGTACTTAAGGAGCAGAATTGGTCTTGTACATTCTAAAAAAAAAAAAAAAAAAAAAATCACAAAGCTGTCGTAATATTCTTTCATCACCATCATTTTAACCATGATCACACCTGACAATGATCACACAAGTAAATTGGCTCTTGTGCGAAGGAAGATGAATGTGTGACATTGACAGGAAAATGACCTAAATCTCCTTATGATGGCTCTTTTGTATAGTTTATAGACCGTAATGACTTTGTAGATATTCCATTCATTTTTGGTGGAGTATTTTAATGGATTATTTAAAAAAAAGAGAGAGAGATGAAACTTCTTAAATATGTCACGTGTTCTGATAATTTTTGCTGCTGTTGTTAAGTGCTGTCCATTTGTACAGATATTTTAAATAAAAGATATTCAAGTGTAATTTTTTCAAATGCAGGGGCAGTGGAATGTTAAGGAACAGAAGATCACACACAATCCAAACTACTGATGCTTTGTCAAAAGAAATAAAGTTTTATATAGTCTTGACACAGGCCTAGATGAGCCTAAACATTAGTAAGATGGTTATTTGCTTTTTAAGAACATAAATGGCCTAGTTGTAGTATTTTAGTTTATACAATAGGTATACAAGTATCTGTCCTGCTAACATGATCACCTGTGTTTCACTAATCACAATTTTCTGCTGTCGTGGAACAATAGGACCTGATTAATGATTTTCTGCATTGAAGAGGAGGAGGAGGTGTCTCAGTGTGTTCACATGGCGTGAGACTTGAGGCCGTCGCGTGTCAGTCGAGGGCATCTTACAGAGAAACTGTTGAATGAAGCACACGCTGGAGGTTTCCAATACAAAAGCTTCAGGTTTCAAAGCCAATCAGAACTCTGGCCTGGGTCCAGGTCTAGTTTGTAGTCCAGCTGTATGTTTTCTTCAACCACCAATCTGTCAACTCAGTTTTTCTTATCAGATGCATGCAACCTGACGCTGAGCTCACTACATGACGTACGGCATGAGGTTGTAAATATGTGAAGCAAAACAACACAAGGAGAGTGACATCTGTGATTTTAGTATTTTATCTCCGGTTTCTTTGGAGAGCAATTTTAAATGTATTTTAGCAGGGTAAAGACGTAATGTTAGATTCATTGGGGCAATTTTAGCCTTTTAAGGGACGAGGATGGTCAAATAGAACAGGCTATTAGCAGAGTGTTTTCAGATTTCCAACCTTTCTGGGTCTGAATCATTGCATGAATGATGAGCATCGGTTCATAACCCCACACAAAGCGAACAGATGGTGATTTACATGGTTCTCCTGATGTCCTGACCTAGAGTTCAACTGGCTAGATTGTTATTTTTTTCTAATGAATCAATGCATTGATAAGTACCATCCTACCAGCCCCTGCTCATGCTCATGAAGTACAGTATGTCTCAAAGTTGCTCTAATCAGTGCTACAATCATCATTCATCTTATTGTGAAAAGGATCGCCCGCTGTGTCACACAAAGAGACTCTTATGCTGGGTCAAATCCTCCAGGTCTATGTGATATTTCCCAGTTTAGGTCAGTGTTGCTGCTCTTACCCTCATTTACCATCAGCAGCTCGGGATATTTTAGGGTAAAAAGCAAAATATGATACACTGTTTGTTTCCTGCTCAGAACCAAATAACAAGAGAAAAAATAGCAACTAGGTGTTGGACGTGCTGTACTTTGAGTGCTAGACAGTGAAAAAGATTTTTCTCTTGAGTTAAAGCTGAAAGAAAACTGTCTTAAATTCATCCAGTGATTCTATTGAATGCTAGTGCTGCTCTATATCTGAGAAGTGACTGCCAATCTAAAGAGATGGTTGTAAGTTCAGCAACAAATTTAGCCATCAAAATGAGTATCAATCACCTAAATAACTGCTAAACTCGAGGAAAAACTGCAGGGAAAGATATATCACTTCATAGAAAAAATACAGACAAATAAAAGAAAAAAAAAAGAGTACACTGGATGGAAAAAAATGACACACAATATTTCAATTGCATTTACCCATGAGGACCCAGTGTTACTTTTGTAGCAGTTCCCAAATGAATTTTCTCTTTATTTAACCTTTTTTAAGTAATTTGTCACCAATTTTTTATATTACCCTCTATATTTTGCATTTTTCACTGTAAATCATATATTTTCCTATATTTAATTCCTTATATTTTACTTAGATATCCATAAAAACTCAGTAAAGCCAATGTTATAATATCAAAACAGACAAAACTGAAGAAAAAGTTACTTTTTCAGCAAATATATCATTTACTGAACATAAAACAACCTTTTCCATCCACTGTCACTGATCCAACTCCATGGGTTTCACTGGTGATTCAATGTTGTAGAAGATTACAGTGTATCCATGGTAACTATGGAGCCTCTGAACGTCCAAATGGGTCATATCTGATGACCATGAAAAGATGACAAACTGGAATTTACACCAATTATTTACATGTATTGATAGGCTTAATGGATTGACAGGTATTAAATATTTTATATCAGTAGGTGCTGTTGGTCGCCTGTGGATGTTTGGGTCTTTATGGGTTAAATGTGAAATTTCCATCCAGAGTTGTATTAATTTTTTGTATTTGTTTTTTACTTAATTTCTCAACATCTTGTATTGATGATGGAGAGTCGTACCGTTGTGTAACGTCTTCTGCAGTGCATCCCAAAGACTCTCAATGGGGTTCAAGTCTGGACTCTGTGGAAGCCTGTCCATGTGTGAAATTGTCTCATGCTCCTGAACTACTCTTTCATAATTTCAGCCTGATGAATCCTGGTATTGTCATCTTGGACTATATCTGTATCATCAGAGAAGAAAAAAAAACCCTGATGTTCAGACCTGGTTATTCAGTATATTCAGGTTCAGCTGATCTCATTTTAATGGACACATAATGTTACTGAACCTAGACCTGACCAACTGAACAAACCCCAGACCATAACACTGCCCCCGCAGGCTTGTACTGTAGACACTAGGCATGATGGGTAATCACTTCATCTGCATCTCCTCTCCAACTGATGCAACCATCACTCTAGAAATGGGTCAATCTGGACTCATCAGGTCACATGATCTTTTTTCCATTGAACCACCGTCACATCTTCATGCTCTCTATCAAACTGATGGTTGTAAATAAGACGATACTCACTGCATCTGTTAGAATTAAAGAACAGTTTTTCTGAGCTGAGCATTGAACCGTACAGTGTTGCCCATAGAGTTGGAATAATTTTGTTTTCAGTGACAATCCTTTTTTTTAAATTCCTATTTATACACATCAGTAATCCCCTCTGACTTACAGTTACACTGCATCTATCAAGCATCAATCACATCATCATAATCATTTCATGAGGAGAGGTAAAAATATTTTATTCCAACTTTATGGGCAGTCACATGGTTGAGTATTACAAACAATAAATACATCCAACTTTTATCTTCACACACAGAAAATTGTATTTTTAGATAAAACATCCACTCAGTTTAATTATTGTTAAGTTTTGGCTTTGGATACTTCTCTGATAATTGTATTAAAGGTTTAGTGTGTAATATTAAGTTTCATCTAACAGTGAAGTTACAGACTGTAAACCCCATTCTCCTCTACAGCAATTATTAAAGCTGCAAAATGGTGAAGAAATAGAGCCAGAGTTTGTTTTGTCCACTTCGGGCCTAGAGTCGCTAAACACAGTAATTGTGATCCTTAACACTTGATGGTATGAATTGGATGTAGTTATAGTAGATATCATACAGTATAATGAAAACACAGTGATTATTATTCATAATGTTGTATTCTGTTCCTACAATTAAATTCACCCTAAATCCTGCACACTGATTCATTTGCTAAAGAGTATAAGAGCGTTTATTGTTAACAGAGTATTCAGTTTATTTTATCCAGTGTGTCTGGCCACCTCTATGTCGCAGATGTAACAGGCTTGTTTGTTTCCTAGTGAGTCTTAAGACAAAGGAGCTCAGTCAGAAACACTGCTGGAAAATTGGCTTTAGTAACTTTACTCTTTCCATGAGGCATTCTGCAGACCTGTATTATAGGTAATGGCCAATACCAAACCTGTGTTACTTCACTGAGCAGCCAATGTGGCAAATGTGACTACCACTGAGTGATCTTATAAATGCTTAACCTTGGACGTCACGGAGCTGCTGCCCTTTGCTGCACTGTTTACGTAACTCTAGGGGCTTCACGCAGAGACAAAAAGAGGAGGTGGGGTGGGGAAAGGCATCAAGTCTTTTGCAGGGATTGATCATTTTAATTCCAACTCACAAACACATACACACACAAGTACACACACCTTTGATAGTAGGTGCACTACCGCTCAGCCAGTTATGTCACCATTTTAACTTCACCGGCAAACCCACAACAAATATTAAATAAATGCCCCTCCACGGTCCAGAGCCGGGGTATAGAGCATCTGTGATACCTATGCTGTTATGTAAAAAATACTGAACTACAACTAAAGGTCAAAACAAACCATAGTTTTATACATTATTTGTGTGAGACCGGTTATATTGCAAGCTAAATTTCAGCAGTTTACTGTATGTATGACTCATATGTGTTCACACTTACAATCACACCTATCTGACATTCATGATGCTGTCTCTGAAATGCAAAATCATCTGATGGCTGTCTCCAAATGTTACACATAGGGTTAGAAGGCAGTCGTTTTATTAAATCCACACCTCGATGTGATAATACATGTAAAACCCTACTCATAACTGACTGCGTTCAGTATTACATAAGCATTTGCATACTGATGCAGAGTAATGTCGCAGTCAGATGATACCTGGGAGGATTTTATTGCAAATAAACAGTCAAAACATCACCTACTTGAACTAACTATTATGAGGTAAGATGTGGTTGAAAAAGGTGTATTAATATCTGAAAGAGATATTCATTTAATTATAGATATCCGTCAGAATCAAAGCTTTTCACTATCTTTAAATTTGTTAAGAGTCTCATGATAGTAATGGTGTTTACTTAAAAGGAGTCACAGCCACCCATCACAATAAAGCCTTCAAGATCTGATGCTCAGTTCTCGACTGAAGGAACATATTCCAAGTGCAGTGAATAACATCAACAGAGTGGGATTTCATAATGGAGTAAATCATATGCAAATACACATTGCCCACTTGGTCAGCCCATTTTCTCTGTTTTTGTTTACATCTACTCTGTGTAATCGACACCCATTTGGACTCAGTGTGATGCCAATCCCACCAGCTGCTGAGAGGGTTAGTGCTCAGTGGGCAGATCGGACATTCCTACTGTTTGGCTAATAGGGCATATATGCACGTTCTTTTCTACTAATTACAGGGGCAGTATGCACAGGCATGTTCGTTACACCGGTACAGTGGGCTTCAAGTTAGAGACATGATTCGGCCTTAGTAATATACTCTCATCTGTGTTTGTGTCTGGGATTGTCCTTCTCTGACTGTGTATGTGACATTGTTAACAGGAAAGTGACACATGAATCACATGGCATAAAAATATAATACAGAAACACACACACAGAATAATTTTAGCGGAAATGTCTGAACGTTTGATAAAGAAAGCTGACGTCAAATGTAAATATAACAACTGTTCAAGCTTTGTGATTATAATTCAAACTGCGACAAAAGGCAGAAATAAATATAATGCATTTCCTATAAAGAACGACAGCCAACGTTCAGTTCAATATGAGTCAAAATACGCACTTGCAGTAGTAGTATTATACAAAATAAAGCACCTTTCAGAGAATGTCCATGGCAAGAGGTCAGATTTAGATATGCAGATTTATGACTTATAACAAAAGCCTTTAACACCTCTTTCACCTCTTCATGCCTTATATTTTTCAGGCTAATACTCCTGCTGAACTCTGGGAACTACAGGTTCTCAGTTTGACTTCCTATGAGGTAAAGTAAAGGCGGGTAATTTTCACAGCCTCATGACCCATTTCTCATGTGTAGAAAAACTTCTGATGATTACATAAAAATATCTTTAAATGAACAAATACACAGTGCGTTCGGTGGTATTTCATTATGCCTAAAACGCTGAGGAAAAAGTATGTGAAAGGGAAATGAAACGCTCACAGGAAGACTTATCCTCACCAGTGAACTAATTAGTTCAGTGCTTGAAAAGCTGCTCTCCTGCTGCTCACAGCCTGAATCTCCATCTTTGTACCTGCCTTTGTACCTCCGGCAGTGGAAGGCCTCCACTGAGGCTGCATTACCTCCTTATCTGATGTTGTCTCACCCCCCATACAGCGACTGAGGTCCTGCAAAATGTCATTCAATACATCATTAATTTTAAATCATTTTGTTTGACCGTATCCCATTAGTTCAACTCCCCCATAAGTTACACTATTGGGCACAAAAACTAGTGTTTTCCATCATGCATGACATACATCATCTAAGTTTAACTGCCATGGGCCTTAAATATACATGGTAAATTATAGTATAGATCAGTACTGTGCATGTTTGCAGCTGTAGTATTAATAAATCTGCAGATTCTGTACTATTAAAATACTTCAGTTCTAGCAGCAACTCATTCTGTGGCCAGTCTGTAAAGTCATAAAGTAAAAATAAGTAAAGATAGGCATAAATATTAAAGAATATTCACTATGTATGGTAGCTTCAAGTAAAAAGACATGCCATTTTTTCAGGATAAAAGCTTTTATGCATGACTAGACATCTATTTCTTGAATACTGAAATACTGTATATGGTGAAAGAAGTAAAGCTTAAATTTGGTTAAACAACCACTTAAAGAAGTGAAAAACAGGAAATGAGAGGTAAGAATCTTGGAAAGAGGTCATCAAATTAAACATTTTTATGCTGAAGTACATCCAACACATTGACGTGAATCAAGAAAAGAGAAATATATGATTGCCTGTGTATATCTAGGCAGCATGAGTGAGTGCACACATATCAGAGACTGTTCGTGGAATTAATTAGTTAAAATAACATGTACTTTACTTCTGCAAGTTAGTCATATGAGGGGAATTTAACTAAAAGCTTTAGGTAGCTGATTGAATGAGTGGGACTCCGAGTCAGTTCCCGGAGTTTAAATATAGTACAGACCTTACCTCTGGAAAATAATCTTTCTGATTGAATTTAAGGTGAAACCTGACTGTGAGTGCCCTGTGCATTGTTGTACTGTCTGTACTGGAATTACAGCAAAGTTATGGTATTGCTCCTATTTATGTCTGCAGCATTACACAAAAAGTACCAAAGTGATCCACGAAAGCTTGATGGAAGGGAAAGGCATAGACTTAAAATTAGGACAAAAAACAACAAATTATTTGCACTTTTCTTCAACATGATAGCGCCCCAAAAAGACGAGTACAACAGTAGGGTTTTTTAATTCTGCAATATTTTACAGGAAAATACAGCATTACCATTATCATAGTAATGTGCTTTTAAGTGTTTTATTGTGAAATCATGGCACGTGTGTGAAATTATTGTGAAATTGAGATGTAATCGCAAGGAATTGTGGGATTTTAGAGGGGGGGGTTCAGATCTAGCATGACAATAGTCATTTTTATCATTATGACAAACACAGACCAGCCGTAACATTATGAACATTTATGAACACATCAACTTTGAGTACTAAATGTTCACTTGCTGTCTAATATATCCCACCCACTGACAGGTCCCATTGTAATGAGATAATCAAAATGAATACTGATTTATTGAGTAGGTTCTCGTTTCTTAAACAACATCATCATCAGTTTGATAAAGAACATAAAGATTGGACTGTGTTTCGATGAAAAAAGCTCATGTGGTCTGATGAGTCCAGGCTGACCCTGTTCCAGAGAGATGGACACATCAGGGTAAAAGGAAAGGTCGATTAAGTGATTACCTTTCAATGAATACAGATGTTATGGAGTTGCCCGATTCTCCATCATATACGAATACGAATGGATGTAATATGAATGAACAGAAACAAACATTTGTGTGTCATTTATTCTAAAATTTCATAAGCATTGTGTGACATAAATGATGTCAAGGCAAATACAGCCAGTAATAAAAGCTAAAGGTAGTCCAACAAAATACAGTGTGTGACATTTTTGTGGCCAGGCAGTGTGTAACTATTATAGATTTTCAATACAATGGGTTGAATTACTTTCTGTGAGGAGCCATTATATTCCTGGAAATTGCTAGTACAGCAATTACGATTTTTTTTTTTTTGTTAGCCATTTTTAGCTGTTAAAATAGATAAGTGATAAATGGGACATGTGCCGTATTGTACTGTAAGTTGAGGCTTCCATCCTGTTGAGCACAATTAGCTTCAAGACTTGTATACATAAAAGGAGCTTGTTTCTGCCTAAAACGACAGTAGGTGAGACTAATGGTGGGTAGGTGGTTAGAGCAAGATGCTGAAGGCTGCAGAAAATGTGAATGAGCAGAATAGAGCTTCAGCACATGATAAAAACAAGGTCATTTCTCCTCATTTGCCCTCTGTGCCGCTGTCTCGCGCCCACTTCACTCAGTCTACCGGGCAAGGACGAGTCAATGTAAACACCGATGAATGCACACATGCGGGGCAAATTCGGGAAGATTGATGGAGAGGTGATGGTACTCTGAAGGCGTAGGGAAACAGTAATACAGTTATCTCACATGAAACTGAATTTTCTCTCATGTTCTTGGTGCTAAACGTGGCACTCAGGAACATGTGTAGGTTAATGGAAAATGTAACGAGCGAAAGAACACAAGGCCACGTCCAACCATCAGAGTGTCACTGGGAGCGGCCATTACCAAGAGCTGAAGCACACAGTATGTTGACTAAATGACAGAGTGGGTCAATACTGGCTAGCTGTTAGCCTACAGACTGCAGCGAGCTAAATATGTATAATTGGCACGAGCTGCTCTGAGTGCATTAGTGACACAGAAACCATGACTCCTGGGATGAACCTTTGAATCGACCCTGTGGGAAGCAGAACTGACAGAGAGGTGAACAGGTGTAAAAACAGGACACAGGCGATGTACGAAACGGACATACACATGCACACATGCACCTCTGTGAACTCATACATACGAAGCAAATCCTGAACTCTGACATGAGGACCCACGGTCCATCTTTGGGCCACACTTTTAATCAGATTCTTAGTTCACTCCACGTCATGGCAGCTGTTCAAACTATCCATATCTTAATGTTATGTATGTTTATGGAGCACGGTAGACACTAATACCTGCCCTCAGTGAACAGCCCTGTGCACCCGGTGTTTCTCTGACCTCAGGGAACCTATCTACTTATGCCTTACTCAGTACAATGTGTTCAGGTGTGTGTATCTGACTGCTATGGAATAGACTGGCGAGATGTTTTCAATTGCAGAAGAGTTTCAGATATTAACAGAACTTCAACTGAATTTTTTTTGCAGCGGTTTTGTTAAACTAAAAAGAGAGATTTCAAAAATGACAGACAAAAAAAGCTGAATTATTGTATTATTGTATAGTATTGATTCCTTTATACGCTGTCTTGCAGGTACAAACGAGGATAAAAAGATGCATTTTGGTAGTAATTTTCACATAGAGATGAAATGGAAAACTACAAATGTGTGGGCCACATTATGTTCTTTTTCTGACATTTAATTTTTCTGTAATGTTAACATGGACAATCCTTTCAACCAAGTTCTTTAGGTACCAAGGTGAACTATCCTCTTATTTTCTGTTTCTACCTAAATGTAGAGCAAATTAGAAGAAAGTTTAAAAAAAAGTGTACTAAAAGAAAACGTAAAATGCTAAACAAAAATGCAAGCTTATTTTCATCTACTAGTGTTATGCAAATATTATGAGTTGTATTTTCATCATCATCCAAATATGCCTGTTGTTGATGTAGTCGTTCATACGTAACATGACAACTAAGTGACAAATGTCAAAGGTGTTTTGACAGAAACCTGAAACTGACTGATAGCAACCTGAATTTAACTCTGAGTCTGGATCATATGTTGTTTCAAAATCTTCCTGGTAAAAATGTATATTTATTCACTTAAAAAGATCAGAACTGTTACAGTTTAATCTGAACAATGGATTAACAAACTTAGTAAACATAAAAACAAAAGCCTTATCAAACCCCATTCTCTGTCCAGTGGTGAAAACAACAGCAGTTCTTCTAGCTCTTATTACTTTGACTTTGTCACACCCTAAAAGGTGTTTCTTAGTGGTCCTCATCCCATCTCGTCACTTTTTGATGCTTTGGTCAAAGGCCCTGTGGTGTTAGTTTTCCTCACCATCAGAGTGACTCAATACTCTCTAGCTGTCACATAAATTTAACAGTTCGTCAGTGCAAATATATTTGCTCTCTCTCTATATATTTTTTAAAAATAG
>JAPQRQ010000027.1:19236850-19248152 GCA_037367365.1 Apogon talboti
CGAAACGGCGTCGCAAAATGATGACAATTACCCAAAAAGTGAAACTTCTCGATAAGTTGAAATCGGGGCAATCCTACACCGCGGTCGCACGCCAATATGGTGTCAATGAATCTACTGTTTGCTATATAAAGAAGGATGAAGCGAACAACAAAGTGAGTATGTACGTACATGTATACATTGTATACACATCATATACACGAAAATTCCACATCGCGGTTTTCACCATTTGCGGGGGGGTCACAGCCCCCATTAACCGCGAAGTGTGAGTGTATATATATATATAAAAGAATAAAAACAACTGGTTATTCATTAGCTGTATCATAAGGAGCACTATAACAGCAGAAATGGACTATTCATTGATTCATTCATTCATCTTCTGAACCCGCTTTATCCTCACTAGGGTCGCAGGGTCACTGGAGCCTATCCCAGCTACTTAAGTGCGAAGGCAGGGTACACCCTGGACGAGTCGCCAGTTCATCACAGGGCCAACACCGAGACAAACAACACTCTCACATTCACACCTATGGAGCATTTTAGATTAACCAATTAACCTATCAGTGCATGTGTTTGGAAGGTGGGAGGAAGCCGGAGTACCCGGAGAGAACCCACACAGACACGGGGAGAACACGCAAACTCCACACAATCAAACCAAGGGCCTTCTTGCTGTAAGGCACGAGTGCTATCCACTGCACCACCATGGACTATTGTTGACATTAAATAGTTTGCAAGTTTATGAGGCATTACACATAAAATTCTGCATCTTAAATCCCTAGTGTTTCTTTCTACTTGTTTGAGGTTCTCATTTAACATTGCTATGAAATAGTTGTTACCCAGCAGAGCCAGTCTGTCATTTTGTCAGTCTGCTTGTTTTGCTGAACACATTGCACTTACGTAACACTCTGCCAAAGTCATTTCTACAGTTTAATTTTGATGAGTATTTCGTCGTGCGTCTTGTAGTCAATAACTGGTCCTGCAAATTATTTATTCTCTTCCGTGGAAGCTGTTTTTCAAGAAAAACATATTCACACAATATGTTCTCCCATATTGCACAATGTGTACACTCTGTCATAAACACTGGGCACAGAAGCAGCCAGATTATGTAAGTCATAATGGTAACCACTGAATGATCCAGTGTCCACTTAATGAAAGCGGTATAACCAACTTGTTGACCCCATACGTACAGTATGATTGGTCTGGTTGTGTTGTGCATTAATTATGAACAGGCAAATGGACAGGAGGCTTAATGTATACATCACTTCAGACCCTATGCACAAGTGGTTCAATGACATCTGTTACGGCAATAACATGTCACGTGTTATATAAGAAAACTGGGGAAGATGTGGCAAGATCCACGTTGAGCATTTTTACATCTCACTGGTAACAACTGGTTTGTGTTGCTTAGTAACTCAAGGAAACACACATTTGTGAATGAAATAAAGCAACACGAGAATAGAGAGGCAGCGACGTATAAGACAGCTTGTTTGATGTTACTGTTAAATGTGATTAGCTGGTCTGTTCTGTAATACTGTATTAAAAATAGCATCCATCTACTTTTATTTTCCATGCACTTTCTTCAAGGCTCCAAAGATCAAACAAAAAACAACATTTTGTTTGTCTGTCTGTTAGTGTAATAGTGAAAAGTAGATTACATAACCAGTCAGTACAAGAGTACGTCAAGCTCTGATGCAATTTTATCCTGTTAAATTAACTTGCACTCCCAGGAAGAATAACAGAAAAAGCCAGTCTGGGTTTTTCATGCTTCTGTGCTTGTACATACATGTTGTATCCACACATTCACAGTCTTAAACCGTAATGAATCGATACACATCGTACTGTATATGGTTGTTTGTGTTCCTGAAAATTTTGCTTTCACAGTAAAAACAGTCTGTTGCTCTGACCATGAGTAAAAACTACTTCCACGAACTGTGTGTTCACTTCAAAGTAATCACAGGCCGGGAATGAAAATGACCCTGATTTTGTTGTTGTTGTTGTTGTTTAAACATATTTCACATGTACTCCCACACAACTGATCCCTATTTTGGCTGAAATAGTTAGTGAGATTGAAACATAGAAACATGATGCGTTTGTGATGCCAGGCTATTAAAAACATACTGAGTTTTATGTATATTACAAATTATTCTAATTTTGACAGTCCAAAATTAAACCCAACTATCAAAAGAAGTAATGCTTCATTAGTTTCCTACTTCTCGCTTCATAAACTGTTATGTCCTTTTTCCAGGTTCACTTCTGTTCACTCCTCAGCTGCAGTACTGTGTCCCTGAGTCCATTAAACACATCCAGTTGTCCTGCTACCGCTTTACATGTGCTGATAAAGACCAGAGGAAGTGGATGAAGCATAAGTAAAGTTAAAGTTCTTGAACAAGCAAGAAAGAAAACTAAAGAGTGGTGGTAGCTACGGTTAACGCATTAGCTGATTATAGAGCTGAATCAATTCATTGACTCAAATCAATTAAAAACATGTATTTGATTACAATTTTTCTGAATCAAAGTTTAATTTCCTTAATTTCACTGCCGCTTAAACATAGGTTTCACTGTTGTGTTTTACAAGGACACTTATTGTGATGCAGATTATGCCAGGATCACCATAAAGTTGTATGTCAATTATATCTTAAGTTGTCAATAAGTTATTAAGTTGTGTAAAAAATTAGTTTTGACTGCAGTGCATATTGTTTGTAGATGTCATTATTGTTGATTATATAGAGAGATATTTTATATATACTTTTATAGTGTTATTGTTGTTGCTATTTCTATTTTGATAGGGGTTTTTTTAATATCTATTTACTTTATATGTTTTGGATTAAAGGACAAGTTGTTTGTCATTTTCGGACATGTCTTTTTCACATTTTAGTCTTCTTTTGCCATTCAAATAATTGTTTCATTTAATCAAATTGAGGATTAATCGATTACAAACATAATCAATAGCTGCTGCTATAGCCGACTATCATTGGTTCATGCTGCATCTGTCAAATCAGATATATATCTTCCTCTGACAGAGAGTAAGGATTTTATAAGGCAAATTTTCACATGTGTTGTTTCATGTCAGTTCTTCTGTGCTGTCCAATTCAGGGGGAGATAAAGTAAATACCCATTCATGTCAACACACACCTGAGCATGAAGTGAAGCCAAACTCTGCTGTAAATGGACCTTAAAGCTTAAACATGTACTTAAGGCACTTATAAGGCACAGTCTACTCTTGCTTAACTTACTTAATAATATTAATACTTAATATCCTGATCACAGTCAAACTTCAAATGCTGTGTCTCATATAATCATTTATGTTTATAGTTTATAGTCTCTTTGCAATGTTTATCTATATATTTTTGTCAGTTTCTGCACTAATGGTCGGAAATGCCACAATTTGGTCCACACATACAGGTACAGATACATTTTATTGATTCATAGGGGAAATTCACTAATACTGATAACATAATAGAGTAGACCATTGTAGAAAATTATGAGTTCAGATTTAATATTCATTCCTTTTTTTGGTCAGGAAACCGGGACATGGCTTATAACATTAATAACGGAAATTACAATTAGCTCCTTTAAGTTAACTGCTAGTTTAACTTGCATTCACTGTGCAGAGCAAATACTAATGCAAAGTTTTACCACTCACATCTTTTTTACTGTTTATCTGCTACCTGTATCATTGTGCATGTGACAAAATAAAACTGTGTTTCATTTATGTAAGTGCAGGATGTACCATACCAATTAGCCACCTGGGTATATAATGAGCAGTAATTGATGATACAAAATACATGCAAAGAAATTGTTTTAATAATGCCAGGAGCATGCATCGTCACTGTTCAACCACAAAGAGCGTTCATGCAGATCATGTGAGCATTAAATCTGACTAATGAGAGCCACCATACTTACCTAAATGTACCTGTGAATATATTATCATGTCTCTGCTCTATTGATATTTCAGCTTGTATTTAATTTCCCCTTATCTTTCCATGTGCAAGAGGACTCATCTCATCATTTCTGTCTTTTGCTGCATGTTCCCATATCCTCCAGAAACAATACTCATCATGCCAGCTTTTAAAACGAGAACACAATTTTTGGTGACGTTATTAACAATGGCAGGGACTACTAAGGACAATGCAGTGGCTGGAACAAGCACAGGAAGTGGACATCCCTGGACACTACGTTTCATCATCAGCGGTGGTGGTGGTGGTGGCGGCAGCAGGTGGGAGGGGCTGGGCTGTAATTCAAGCCATGTTCCTCCTCAGTACAACCACAGATAAGCACACACCTGTCATCATATATGTGGACCTCCCCTGGAGTATTTCTTTTTACTGGACCCAGTGACCCACAACATCTGCAGCTAGAAACCAATTAGTTGTATGCATGTCTTTGAGAGGAAAAGCCCAAAACAGTCTTGTGTTTAAATTATGTCTTACCACTTTGTTAATAAAGTGCAAAGAGCCGGCAGGATTAACTCATTATTTTTGGCTTGATATTTTAAAAAAATATATATATAGCCAGAAGAATATGCTGTTAATAATAACATATATGTGCCTGCTCGTTTATTTAAACATCAATTTATTAAGTTACATCAGACACTGAATAAATGCAAAAGACCAACAAATCACTTAATCTGCATTGATGAGGACGGATTGTTCTCACTCTCTGTCTTATTTGTACTGAGACATCCAATCAGAATGAAACAGCAGGAAGCAGAAACATACAGAAGTTTTCTTCCCACAGCGAAAATAACATACGAAAGATAATAAAGAAAAATGGATTCACCTTGAACATTACACTCTGTTCTCATAAGAGAGAAAAGGATAGACAGATGTGCACAAATGAGGAAGATTCTGACTTTCATAATCTCTGTGGCAGTATTACAAGACTTCCGTGCAAAGGCCATTACAATCAAAGCATAATTAAACGAGCAGAACATTATCCTGGGCGCTTAGCACAGCCTGGACCAAAAGTAGAACCTGTAGTGGAAAAGGTTAAGTGCAGGGGACGCCTGGATCTGGCTCACCAGCATCCACATCCACACGCGCTGGACAGGCTGTTCCCTCTACTGGCTCCACTGTGTGTATATGTGTGTGTGCACTCTGGTACATGCATTTACACCTCTCTGATTCCCGAGTTTTTTTCCCCCTAGTGTCTCCCTAATAGAACAGCTGAGCCACACACACACACACACACACACACACACGTACATGTACACACACACACACACACTGTTCTTGTTTGCATTTAGCACAGACAGAGTCCATTTTTCCATTATTTAGACAAAAAGGAAAACAGTGATCTCTCTTCCACCCACTGCTTAGTCCAGCCACCATCCCTGACTGCACAGTCAGCTCCCTTTTAATCCCCATCAGTAATATGCAAGGACAGGTAACATCTCGAACAATGTTTTTCTTTTTTTTTTTCCTGTTTGTCCCATTAGAGAAAGGAAGAAAATTTAATGGAAGCTGTGATAAAACCTTACTTCTTTGTACGAGAACATGTTATTTCTCTGCTTCAGTGTCAGACGTATTAATCCTGTTGAAGTGTAGATGAGTTGGTAATGGATGGGTTGGCATAGAAAAATCAGGCCCTTTCAGAGAAAATACAGACAATGCCTGTTCTCATCGCAACTGGATATTATTAGATTTTTTCTGTTATTCATATTTTACATTTGATAAATACTTTTAGTGTTTTGTATTATAGTGAGTATCAGAGCTGCAAACCAGTAAATAAGCAGGTGCCTTGTTTTCTTTGATATGAGATGTAGTTGTCATGTTACATGTTGTTGTGTTACATTGCCAGTAATTAGAAACCAATACATTTTTGAATTACAAAATTAAATGTGTGAAAATATATTGCATTTATGTATGTATGTATGTATTTAAATTCCTTTGCAGTGGACAGAAAACAAAAATGTATTACTGCATCTCAGGAAGATATAGTTACTTTTCAAAACTTTTTTTGTTGTTTATATACAGTATAAAGAGCATTTTAATATTGTGACTGATTCCAGTGTTGTATAGTCCTGTTCATACTTTAAATTATATATACATGCAAAATAAAAGCTATTAATAAGTACTAGTAACAATATGGTATTTGTAGAAGTTAATGGTCATTTGAATACATTTTACAGTTCACATTTATATGGATGTCTTTGCAGTAGCAACATCAAGTGTATGACTCAGATCAAACCAGAATGAGTGTGAAGGCTACACTTGTTTTTTCAGTCAGCTGACAGTACTATCACTGTTGAACAAAGATCACTGTTAAACAGTTTATCAGTACTGTAAAAACACAGCTATTCTCAGAAACATTGAGGACTGGGGGGGGGGTTATTTATGAAATGAAATTATGTAAATCAGTTATCTTTAATCTGATAAAAAAGGACAAAAGATCTGTCATACCTCCCATGTACATTTCCTTTGTTATCATTACAGATCAGTACCATTAAATGTAACATTAATAGGTGTAAATAGGTTTGCAAACATCCAACATGGGCTCCTCCATAATCAGCAGCTATAGAATAAGTTTTGGTATTTGCAAAATCATCACACTGTTTATGCAAACCTAACTTCAACACACCTTGTCTCATATGTTGTGTAGAAATACACTTAATATCATGAATGAAAAACAAGATTTTCATACAAACATTTTTCATGCATTCCAAAAATGCTGACATTTATATTATCATTATATTATTCATTCAGTTGGAGCTATGTACTGCTGTTTCTATCTTTGTTCTATCAACAGGTAGATACAGGTAGGTACACTGCAGGTAGGATTTAACTATAAGAATACACACTCAACCTTTGAACAGTGACAACAGGTGGGAGACACTGAAGTAACACTCGTGATTCATCATTATTTCAAGGTGAAGGAATACGATCCCAGAAGACTGTGTTGTAGCTGGGGTACTTCATACTACACACACAAATAAAATATGCTGTCACGCACATGAGAGCAACGTTGTAACCAACCGACCAAGCTGCTGACGTCGGTTTTGTCACCAGCTCACACACAAAGACACGTGCCTGGTACACACTGAGACATTCACAGATACACTTAGACACATTGACACACAGACTGAAAGTCACTGCTTGTACACACTCATGAGCCGAACCAGAATGAATAACACCAGCACAAGGACAGTAAAATAAAACAGGCATGTGCTCTTAATTCATAAAGACCCAGCACTATGAAATAGTATTTAACCTTAACCTTTCTTAATTGATTTATTACCATTTATTAAAATATTATCCTCTGTATTTTGCACTTTTTCAGTGAAAATCATGGATTTTCCTCCATTTAATTTACTGATCATCTAGATGGCCATAAAAGCTCAGATTAAAGTTGATTGTTATAATATAGAAACAGCAAAAACTGAAGAAAATGTCACTTTTAAGCAAAATATTTCATTAACCAAGCATTAAACCAAATGTGTCCATCCACTGTCATTGATATAACTCCATGGGTTTTATTGGTGAATCAATGTTGTAGAAGATGACAGTGTTTCCACGGTAACTATGGAGCCTCTGAATGTCCAAATGGGTCATATCTGATGACCATGACAAGATGACAAACTGCATTTTACACCAATTATTTACATGTATTGATAGGATTAGAGGTTCAGAAGTTATTTGACATTTTAGATCAGTAAATGATTTTGGTCAATGGAGGATGTTTGGGTCTTTATGGGTTAATGTCATGTTTAACCATTGTCTCTTCATCTGTGACTAAAGTTAAAATAAGAATGCAACTATCCGTCACCTCTTCAAAATCCCTACATTTTTATAGCTTTATAGCGTGAATCACATCACACTAAAGGTCGTCACATCGCATGTGCTGCAGCTTCTTCTTATGATGAATAAGATGTGTCAGTTATAGAAAATGTTGCTGGTAGGGTCTCTTAACAGCAGAAAAAAGGCCATAAGAATCTGTCAGCAAAAGCATCAAGCAACAAAGAGACTCAAATGGAATGAAAATAGTCCAACTCATGCTGTTTATCTGAAAGCAGCTGCATTTTACATGTAAGGAGTTAAAATGCCTATAAAAATGTTACCCTTGGATATTTTTTTCCCTTCATAAATAAATTAAATATTAAATATAATCTGGCTCTTTTGATAAGAATATACAATAATTACAATATTCACTCCCTTGAAAGCGATGTAATTCAGCAGAGGTCAAGCCAATTGGTAGTAGTAGTCTTAGAACAAGTGAAATGGAAATTACCTGAGTACAGTGAATGTGTCTCTTGTGACTATAATATAAAGACTCCTGTATCTGGAAGGTCCAATAACTGGTTAATCAGTATTCCTGGCTACAAGAGTGCCATGCAGACAAAATAAATAAATATATTTTGAAAAAAAAAACTGAGTAACCACAAAGAAGGAAACTAACACACATAATCTACATGTGCAATACATTTTAAATGTTTTTTTTTTTTTGTATCTGTCAATTCCTTTACATTATTTGTACAAAACTGCTGCTGTTCTATTTTTTAGTACTCGAAGCCAAGCCAATGAAATCTCATTCTCATGAGCACTGTATGGTGTAAATTTGAACGAGAAGTAAAATAAAGTCTAAGTCTAGTGACAGATACATTTCGGGCTATTCTGAAGGAGTTAAGAGCTTAAGAGGTTGAGTTGGAAGAGACTGTGTGGACAAATACTAAAAAAAAAAATACTACATATCATGACAACCACACCATCCTCTCTGTGGAGCATCATACTGTGGAGATGCTTCTCAGCAGCAGGTCCTGGAAAGCTTGGACAAGTACAGGGTAAAATGAAAGCAGCAAAGTATGTGAAAGTAATGGAGGAAAATCTGACCTGGCATGAACACTATGACTATGGAGAAGATTTATACATTGAAACTAACACAGAAATAGTTTAAAGGGAACATAGTGAATGTTGTAGAGTTGCCAAGTCAAAACCTAGACCTCAATCCAGTAGAGAATTCACAGATGGACTTGGAAAAAGCCCAAATGCAACAATAAAGTTTGAGCAGTATTATACAGAAGAATGAGGACTCAAAGGGGGTGAATATTTATTCAATCGCATATTTTACGTTATATATTTTTGATATATACTTTGATACTAAGAGAATTTATTAATTTCTTGACAAAAAGCCAGACTATATTGACAGTGATTCCATTTTTTTTTTTAAACCAAATAAGTGAGAACCATCCACAGGGTTGTGTACCTCCTACAGAACATTGCATAAACCTTCTGATCCAAGAGCTGAAATGACTTTACACCTCTTGCCTGTTTGCCTGAATTCTATTTACCTTTGTGCCACACAGCTTGTCCTTCCATTCGGGAGTGGAAATAATATCAAAAACATGCACTCAACCCCACACAGCACAAATACAAATCCTTCTTTTTTTCTTTTCACACTGCTGCTTTATGGACATTGAAAACATGTCTACTTGGATTTTGATCACATGGTCTACTTCGATTGTCTGTATGTTTTCATTGTCAAAGCATATTGTTTTGCTGCAGTAGAGAAACAGTGGCAGTACTTTGATGTGTGAATGACTGCTCCTCATCAATGGCCTCTGCTTAAAATCAATTACTGTGTGTTGGCTTCCATCCTGATCTGATTTCGGTCTATTATCCTTTGATACTGCCTGTGTGTACCAGCACTGGGGAGAAGAGAAAGTCATGCTCATCTTCTTTAAAGAATAAGACCTGATAATGAGATGTAATAGTGGTTCCTAGAGTACCACTATATCCAGGGGATGTCTGGTAATTAGCCATTATCATCACAAGTCTGGAGGACTTTGATCGTGGTGGGAGTATGCATCTCAGTGGCCTTTGGGTACAGATTAGTAGTAATCTTCCCTCTACTTTTAAAATAACACACTAAGTTTCATTTTACTCCAATTTGTACATGACACATTTATCCCAGAGTCTTCATTAAAGAATCTTTTACAACTTGAGTATAATGATTCACTAAAGAGCCTCTATTATGCACATTCTCCCCATTTCACTGGGATTCTACTTCAGTGACTTTGCATGATTAATTGCATAACTTTGTGATTATTTTTTACCTTTAACCCTTTGTTGTCTGAGGTGGTATTTTTATCATAAGTTCATTAGTCATGAGCAATGGGGGGTTGTGGAAGGAACAGTGCTAAACATGTATAAACATATATTTTGTGCAAATCCCCAAGTTTGGAATGGGTGACTGTACATAGGTAGACCCTAAAATTAAAAAATTAATAACACAGTCAAGGGCAGGATGGAAACTTAGCTTTTCAGTCACAGGTTTTACTTTTTGCTTTGAAACTTGAATTATTTTTAAAACAGGCATCATAGGATACTGGCATCATAGGATGTTATTCTGATATTCAGTGCATGGGTCAAGTCACTTTTTCAGACACTATACAACATGTACAGAGATAGTACAGAAGTTGAAATAAAATATATGTACATCTTCTCATGAAATGTTTATTACAATATAATTCATTCTTGAAGTGTAACTGGGGCTCAGTATATAATCACTGTACTTGGTCAAAGGTGATTACTGATGTGTATACATTGGAATAAAAAAGAGGAATGTGTCTGGAAACAAAGTTAGTCCAACTTTATGGACAACAGTGTAATATGCTGAAGCTTCACTTAACAAGATTATGAGTGTTTTCATAAAGTGGTTTGGAGTAAATGTCAGGTAAAATATGGAATCCGGGTATCTATCAGTATATTCTAAATCCAGACTGGCTCAAAGTACATAGACTACCATGAAAACAATCAGGAGAGATGAACGTCAACCCATCCAAATGTATTATGAGCAGTCAGTCTAATGGCGAGAATTTTAAATAATCCACCACATGTCCTTCACTCACAGAATGAGCTTTTTATCAGGTTTGTTATAATGTGAGGTACATCATGTGCAATACAACACTATGTTAAATCCTTTGCAATATCATGGGAGTACAAATCAGGGTCTGACTAACAGCATTCTGAATTAGACATTTATTTGTTTATTGATGGCTATATATTGTGTGCTACTTTTTTTATGTAATCTAGATCACAAAAGTAGAGTGGGTAGACCGTGTACCATTCAAGAAAAACAAAGAAAGAAACCAAAAACCTACCACCTTATTGCAGAATGGAGGAGGACGTTATTTCACTGTGTCATATTCAAAGCATGTTTGTCTGATCTGCTACTATATCATTCATTGCTTTTCCAAAGAAAGGAAGCATGGAGAGATACTTTGGAACTGTTCAGAAAAACTAAGAGAGAGAGAGAGAGAGAGAGAGAGAGAGAGAGAGAGAGAGAGAGAGAGAGAGAGAGAGAGAGAGAGAGA
>JAPQRQ010000027.1:19264084-19284249 GCA_037367365.1 Apogon talboti
GATAGATAGATAGATAGATAGATAGATAGATAGATAGATAGATAGATAGATAGATAGATAGATAGATAGATAATGCATTATCAGTCAAATATTTGTAAACCTATGTTTTATTCACAACAGAAAACATATCAAACTGATAAAATGCACCATTTTTATTCTGATGTTGATTCTAGCTTCTCAACAGTCACAGGTCTTCTTTGGTGTATTTTTCATTTCAGAATGTGTCTCACTGTTTCAGTTTAGTACCACTAGCTTTTCCAGCCTTGTGCTGCCCTGTCCTTAACTTATTTGAGATGTGTTACTGCCATCAAAGTCAAAATTACCTTAAAACAGTTCATCTTAGTAATGTAGCTGGATTTTTCTGTGTTCTGTTGGGTTTGTGAGATTTGTAAATCAGTGCTTTATGTTTTTGGTTTTTATTTTTGATTTTTAAAGAACACAAATACAGTTACATACTTACAAATCAAGACAATGTCATCAACTCACAATGACAGGACCAAAGACAACAGACAGACACACGGACAGAAAAAAAAAAAAATAATAATGTTTTTATTTTCATTTTGCAGCCTTGAACTGTTCATCTTATGGAGTTCAGCCAGTGTTTGTAACCTCAGAAGAGGCAAGACTTTGGGTTTCTCCATATGAGCACAGTTTGTACAAAGCACAAAATCAGATGGAAAAGGTCGATTTTGCCAAATTATGCAACTGTTTGCACTGAAACTCTGGATATGCTGTGTTTGAGGATCTGTGTTATGTCTTACTCTGAACACTCGGTGGAGCAACAGGTCCCGGGATCCCAGTGAAATGATCAGCAGTGCAGCATTGCCATCTTGTGGCGTACAACTCAATGTGTTTCCTCTGTTCTCAGGTTGTTTGAATGCATTACCCAAACCACCTCTGACATGTAGTCCATATATTCCTTGTGTATATGTACATCAGACCATTTATTTGCATCGACCCAAATAGCTTTACTTTATGGTGTTGGGTCTTATACCTAAGCTGTTATGGTTTCTGTGTTAACTGTGTGAACAGGTGGAACACGGCCTCCTCTTTGGGAAAATCTCCTCCTCCAGTGCAGCTCTAGCCACCTGTGGGTCTTATATTTTCCTGCAGAAAGTCAAGATGACACACCAGTTCACCACTGTGAGCTGTAAGTTGATCGTTTGTGCTGTTTGATTGCACTTTCCCTTCTGTGCAGTGAGAGGAAGTGTGTGTATGGGAGGCGTGTCATGAGATGTTCCGTGTTTGGCTGTTACAAGAGGTTGTTCTTCTTCTTCAATGTTTTCCTTACGTGACAGAGATGGTGAGTGGGATGAGTTGATGAAGGATCTGGGAAATAGGATGTAGCATGTGTAACCGCAGGTCATCCTCAGTGCATTTAAGATTATTGTGGAATTGATCCTGTATACAATAAATATGTTGTACATAAAAAAAAAAATAAAAAAAACACAGTATAAGTATAAAGGTATTACAAACAGATTAGAAAGAGGGCTGATTTGAAGGATGTACCGGCAGTCGTGACATGAGGTTTAGGCAGCGAACGAGGCTGAGCTTCAGCTGTTGTTATGAAGTGAGGACCTGGGTGACCGGACAGCTGCAAGGGCCAAGAAAGCAAAAGTTATTACTGCACTGAACAGTTGTCCCGTGTTTGGCCAGTGAGTGTTGTTATAGCCAAAGCTTTAGTACACAAATGAAGTTGGGGCAAAGACAGTGTTGGGGATTAGTTACTTACATACAACAGCATGACATAATTAAAAGACAAAACAAATGGAATTGTAAACCTTTACAGGTTATGTAATTGCATTAAAGTTATTAATCATACATCGAATTTATTCTTTTTAGGCAAAAGATTATTGGGGTTTTTTTGCGTTACTTTAAATACTTGCATTACATATTACATCTTTAACAGGATAACTAGTAATCTGTGTAAACTATTCAATGTCAGAAGTAAAATTATCATATAAATCATTTATCAACCCACTCACATGGACACACAAACGAAAGAGTCATTCGTACTGTGAATCTTTATGTTTGAGTCACATAGAACATGTAAAGAACACAGGTTATTAATACTTCACTAAAGCTATTGCCAGGTTACATGTGTTAAATGTAATTGTGACATGCATGCACCTCGTGCTTTCACTGAAATTTGACATTATTACACAACCACAGGTTTTATTTTGCAACGGATGCCAGAGACAAACTGTGGCTCATGAATTTGGGGGAAACCCCTCGACCTTCCTGCCAAAATGTGGCTTGTTTTGCTAGTCAAATCATCAACCCTGGAGATATTTCAGAGGAGAACCAGGGACAAGAGTGAGGGAAAGAGGCAGTAGTGGAATGAGATGAAAAGCCAGTGACACCTTCGTCATGGCAATGCCAACCTGCCTTGTGATTAGCGATCATGAGTGATATTTGGAAAGTCCCTCCGAAACCAAGGGTACTTCTTCTCTACCTCCTAGGAAATCAGCATCACATTTTGATGATCATTTCATTAGATTCATTTTGTTATTTTTTCATCTTATGATGGGGAAGTCCTCTGGGCACAGAGGGTGATTGGGCTTCAGGATGCAGAGGGAGTCTAGAATTATGGGCGATTGAAAGCTTTTCTGGACTGGGTTCAAGAAGTGCTGACAAAGCAAGACTAAACATCGCAAACCGCAGTTGAAAGATTTGCACATGTGCTGAATCCCCCTCCACTCCTGCCACCCCGGGATTAGTCCCATCCTGGGAGAGCAGCCACATTTACATGTGCACAGGCAGCCATGTGCACACACTCCTGCACAGGCACTTTACATGCATATGCAACCTATAATTGGTGAGAGAGAAGGAAAACAAAACTGAGAAAGAGTTAAGCGTTAAGAACGATGTGAAAATGAGAAATGAGGGATATTCCTGAACGGCCACAAAGCAGCAAAAATCAAGCATACTGTATATGTAGTGGCATCATGAAGGCAGTAGAAGTTACAATTTGCATTTAATTAGTCATTTACTTATACTAGTTGAAAAATAATATAAATTCACTGATTTGTGGCTGCTCTGAAGCAATTAGTGGAGCTAAAATTGCAGCACTGTGACTTTAATCAGATAACTTATCATGGCAGTACAGGTAATGTGTGTGCTAATGCGATTTTTAAAACCTAGTCTGCATTCCAGGGTCGTCATCTATTACTGTATGAATTGTTAACCTCCAGTACACACAAACGCACCACAAAGCAGTGCACAGTTTTATCGAAGAAGTCATCCTCCTAAAATGCAGATCACCATTCTATCCCACAATCAGCGCTGCCAGGAAGTACAGACCTAACTGCCTCCATAGCTGTGTGTGCATGGAAGTGTGTATGTGTGTGTGAATTCCTAATGCATACCTACAAGGTCTTTGGCAGCTGTGATTTAATGTAAGAAAATGCTTTCATAACTCAGCATAAAAAGAGATCTAAATCACATCAGGACAGTGTATGAAATCAGTTTCCTGTCAGTGTATTCTATCCTGTATCTTGTTCGTTTTGATGCCTCTGAATCAGCTATGACAATATTTCAGAGCCAACTTGAGAGAGTTTCGTCAAATTTGGGACAAAGATGAGATTTTTGTGGTAGGAGGTTAAACGTGAAGGCCTCTTCACAAAGCATGTTTTTGGCCATAATTCAGGACTTAATATAGGGCTGAACAATCTGGCCAAAAGACTGTATGATGACCTTTTGAGGGAGAATCATGATCCACAATTTTCTCACCTCTTATAAAAATGTGGGGGAGTTACAAAGAAACTGCAAAATACTTTTCCTCTAGTTATCTCTGGTTTCTGGAGGCATTGGAGTGGTGTTGTTTGACCAGAAATTTAGATTTTTTACATCATTTAGGACTGAAATTATTACGAATGAATTATTATTGATAATATCTAGATGAAGTGAATACAAGTTTACAGTTTCCTGTTCATACAGCAGTAGTGTTTCCATCCGCTGTGGCCTCCTAATTTGTCTGCTAGACTTTTATAATGAATAAAAATGATTCACACCAGCATAACTCTGTAAATTACATTCATCAAACGTCAGAGTCCATAAGCCAGACCAACAGCTGATGTAAATTCTGTTAATTTTTTGTCCTTCAGCAGCAAAACAACACATTAGACAAACTTTGCAAGTTAATATGGACTGAAACTGAACACGTCAGTGCAAATAGATGCTACAGCATCATGGATGGACTGGAATGAACTCACTAGCTTAGCAACCGGTGCTAGCAAAGTTATTGTTGCAAACCCATGAATTAATGCAATACCAAAGTGCAACATTCTCGGTAAAATACCATAAACTGAGCTGGGCAAGTTCTGAGAGTCCTGTTATTTATTTTTTAAATAACAGAATCTGTATGATCCCTCTGAAAAGTAGCTCATATGACAAATTAACATCAACTTTAGATTGTCCGCATGTCCAGCCTTAATTTCATACTACATGCCGCACAATCCACTTTTTCTATCAATACCCCAACATTGCAATGTTTTTTATGGGTCTGCTCCAAAATTTGATGGGTTTGTCTTTGGCCCATGATCCTCCTTTCCACCAAGTTTCGTGAAAAGTCACTACATATATGAAACAGGATAGATATAGGTGTAAACTACGCCTTCATTAGTTGGTGGAGTCGCACAACTTCAATAATTCCAGCTGAAATAATTTTCCCTCGGCTCTCAGTGTCTTCATAAAGTCATAAAAAATACTTAAGCAGTACCAGTGAGTCTAACTTCAGGCCCCCCTGCCTAGCCAAGGGGTCAAAGTTCACGCTCATTAGCTGCTAGAGTGAATAGTCTGACTAGCTGGAACAAGCACTAGTTCACTACATCACCCTTCCTGCAGCTTGGCAGTCCTCGGCTCAGTCTTCACTCCATCCTTCTCCCTCATGTGTTTGTCTGAGACCTTTAAAATCCGACACTGCCATTACTTCATGACCATGTGACATCATGGCTCTGTCATTTAGACGAATGGCTGTTTTCAGTTCTTTCTTTTGCTGGTGAGTGACACAGCTCATTGGGTCCCGACATTTCACTGTTTGGGTTGTTGAGCGACTGGGGACAATTGAGCTCTAGGGGGAAAAAACAAGTCCCATCTTTTGACTGTTGGCTGAAGAACTGAGGAAAGACTTGTGAGGGATACTTTTATCTCTGGTCCTGAGGGAATTTTAGTTGAAAAACAAAATCGCTCATGAAGTGTATCTAATACAATAGGGGGGAAAAAAAAGACTGAAATTGCTTTGAGTCTTTTTTTCCCAAGTTTTTTTTAAGAATACATAACCAGTAAGCTGGTTAATGACACCAAAGCGGCAGATATTTGATCTCCAGGGTTTATGTTGATTTTGAACCCAAACCAAGCAGCTTATTTTCTAGGGGTTTTGGCTATCGGTGTCCCTGTTGAGTGCTAGCATAATGATTATGCCTGGCCTTCTTGAAAAGTCAACATAGTGCTGTCAAACATCATTGTTGTTTCTGTTGAAATATCACGAATGTAATTGTCGCTGAGCACTGACCGTTGTCATGTTGATTTTTGACGTGGGAAAAGACGATGGAGCCAGACCAACCCAAACATTACCTTAAGGAGTAGGGACGCAGGGAAAGACAAGACGGAAACCACAGACTCCAGTCTTACTCATTTCTTTCTCCAGTTGTCTGTTACTTTCTATTTGTGGTCAAGGTTGACAAAAGTCACCTCTGACCAATAAGCTATAGTGAGCCATCCATTTCATCACCAAGTCTGAACAGACAACATGCTAGCACCTCAGAGGGTATAACCTTTATATTATAATATCTCACACTCAAACAACAAACAAGGTCCTCCCATTTGCATTCAGTTAAATAATAACATATAAGCAAAGTCCTGTAGCTTCCACTGTGCCCAATGGAACATAATGTGGAAAGAAATATGAATGGTGGAAAGAGATGCTTTTTGGATTGTGCGACCATTTACACACATGCGTAATCCAATTCATTAATTAATCAGAAAAGTTGCAGTCAGTGTTAAAGTTAATCAAACAATATTTAGTTTAGTGTAAAGGGGCTCAGTGGACTGCATCCTTTACGGCATGTGATACATGTCACCAACATCACAACAGTTGTTACCTCAATACTTGTTACGCCCCGGGCCCTTTGTTTCTGGTCAGAATCATTTCAATCTAACAAAATAGCAGAAGTTTCATTCATATAAAACCAAGTCATAATCAGATTTAAAGCAAAGGTAAGACAAAATTCATAATCATCGCATCATAATGCTGCCTATATCGCAACATTATTGCATTCTTTATTTATTTAGGAGTACAGATGCAGATGCTGATGCAAGAAGAAGAACTGAATTGACTTCTTTACTCAAGTAAAAGTGAAAAACTACAGGCCCTGAATTGTGCTCATAGTTTTAAAGTAACAATTAGTTGTAGCTATAAGTCACTTAAAGTCATTTTAATGTAAAAAGAAGACCATTAATCATCTTAACTTAAAATTAAAATTAAAATTAAAACCCTGTCATATTGAGAATAATAAACATTCATTTCACTCCAATTTGCAAATTAGATTTCAGCATTAAAAAAACGCCTTTGCTCAATAATCCACTCTCTGTTTCTCGCCTGCTTCACCTCATTGCATTTTGAACGTACTTTTTGATTTGACATAATTGTTGTATGCAGCGATGGATACACTAAGCGACTGTGTTGTTGTCTCATTCATTCATTTTTCTCATTTGGAAATCTGTCTTGATGTGGGGAATTATGAAAAATAAAAATTATAAAATGCAGTTTTGAGCAAAAACTACACATATCTGTTACAATTTTGACTGAAAGTATAGATCATGATGAAATAAAGTACAGACACTTGAACGTTAGTACTTACACCTCTGCAGTTATTAGCTCCCTGGCTTTAAATCCACCGTTCAGGGCCTTTATGTCCCCTCTTGTCTCCTCGTCTCCGAGAGCAAGTGACGGTCAAGGGCCCAGTGACGGGTTGAAGGCGCCAGAGCATTGCACTGTGGGTGACTTCTGCAACTATGCTGAGGTTTGCTGCTCCCACCATAGTTCAGCTGTAATTAACTCGACAGACCACTAAAAGGCTTAGGCTTCCTCTAACGATCCGTGCTCGGTCCCAGCCTTCCAAGCCTCGCCGAGGCCACAGTCCCGGAAAAACGGGGGAGTAGCATTCGCCGGAGAGAGCTATACAAAGGATGAAAGCCTGTGTTATGGTTGTCTTACCTTTGTTTGTGTTTGTTGCACTTCTGCAAAGTTTGTCTGTTGACTGAATACAACGGATTCTTGGACTTGGTGTTGAGTCTAAAATGTTAATAGTTTTGTGGCTTATAAGAGGAAACAGCAGGGAGAAGGTAAGCAAGTTCACTATGTCTGGAAAAAGCGAAAGAGAGAGAGGGAAAAAAAACAAATTGAGTGAATGAATTCTTTAAAAAAAAATGTTTTTAAATGCTCTCACACATTTCACTACAATTACAAAGTGAGAAACCTGTTTGGAGATCATTGCTGTTAATACAATGTGTAGCTCATTTCAAAGCCAAGGGGAGAGCAGGAGTGTTTCACAGTGTCAAGACTGTAATGAGGTGGGAGAAGATTGTGTAAATGCCCCTTCAGCCATTTGCATTTTGGATTCTCACAAGCGCACACACACAACACACCTCTCCTGCTGGCCCCATATTGTTTTATTCTCTGACAATAGATTCAGTTACATAATGAACTCCATCCATATCAAAGGCCGTACCAGGGATTGACTGGCGTGACTCCAAGCCCCTTCTGAACGGGCCAAAACCACATGGGAGAACAAACTCTTCCCTATTTTTTTTTCCTCCTCTCCCCCTCTATCCTGCTTTTTGTCATACCACAAAAGATATCAAGTGTGAGAGGATGGACATGTGTTGCTGATCATATGTGTATTAAACAAATATTGCATTGGTCACCTAATATGTTGTGGTGTACTGTCCGTTTCAGTATAGCCTGGAAACCAGAGAGTGTGTGGCATTACAGACATGGTTTTAAAATACATTCCTGATGGCACTATATGGGCTTGTGAGAATTGAGTTAGTAAGTATAGAAAATCCAACCGCAAGCTTGTGGGATATATATTCACAATCAGGGTAAATGGGTTTTGATGGACTCTGCTGTTTTGTCTGAATCGCCATGTTGCGCTGGGCGACAAGATTTGGTGCTCCCACAGAGTGCACTCACACACGGCTCTGCCAACACTGAGCTACATTTAAAACTCTTGTCCTGCTGTCCGTGCCGCAATTTCTGCCAAGCAGCTCTCAAACAACAAGAGAAATATTGGAGACACAAATTTCCTCTTTCTCTCTACCTGAATCCTTCCAGCCTTCTGTCCATGTGTTCCTCATCCTTTTTTCTTTTCTCACTCTTTTCCGTACTGTGGTGGCTTCTTTCCCTCCTCTCATTCTCTTCTCTTGGTCTCGCTTTGTGTCTACCTCTGCTACCTCTGTGCATCAGTAGCATAAAAAATTTGTGGCAAATGTTCCTCCCACACTCCACATTCCAGGGTCTTACAGGATCCCACATGCTGGTGGCTCTCTTTCTCTCTCCTCTGTCTCATCGGTGCAACTTGTGTGGGTGCTGGGGGCTGTGAGGCAGGGTAACAATGTGAGTGTGTGTGGGAAGGGCAGCAATATGCTAATTCATCGTCCTTAATTGCATCGGCCAGAAAAGACATTCTCTCGTTGACATTACATTTCGGATGAAACGAGTGTGGGTCTCAACAACCCTTAAAAGTCCACTTCTCTGTCCCCCTAAAGTGCAGAAACATGTCAATTATGGATATATTCTCATTGCATGCAAATATAAGTATGTAATTTGACTTTTAAATGATTTATTCCTTTACATTAATGATTCTCAAGATTGAAATACTCTTTCCTCTACTGTGGAACATCAAAAGTCTTTGGCATTAATAGTGAGACTAATGCACAATACAGTAAACTGACTCTGTGATGAGGAGGGATACAGGAAGTGTGAAGGGAAAATGGTTAAGATGAGATAACTTCAAGTAAAGATGGAGAAAGTACATGACGATGGAGCTTTGCCACAGTTCAACAAAAGCAGAAAGCTGTGACAATAAAAACACAGCCGTAGTTACTAATCAACAAGTCTTAAAGCTGTGGAAAGAAGATGAGCAGCTATGCTGCCACCCCATTCGCAATAGAGATGTGCCAAGAAAAAGTGAAAAGGAGAGAACAAATGAAAAAAGAAAGTGAAAGACTGTGGACAACTGTTCAGAGAACAGAACATGACCAGATGTCAAATTGTTACTGTTTTTTTTATGTATTTTCTCCCTTTTTTTAAATGTATGAACACTCCACCTGTGCTAACTCATTATTGCACTTCTTTAATATACTGATATATTTATCACCAATATTTTACTGTATTGTTTAACAACAGTTTTTGCTAAAATAATGTTTGAAAAAAAAAACACAGACTTTATTTTCTGTACTTTTGTGGGTATTAATGTGTGTTTCACTAAATGTGAATTTTATAACAAGAAGCAGAAAGTTTCATTAATCAGAACTTGAGTAAAAGTAACCTGACACTGTCTGACTTTCCGTGGTGCAATAATCCCTCCCCATCTGGCACTGCAAGCAGGTTGAAACAGAGACAGAAAATTAAATGCAATTGTAGACCCAAAAAAAAAAAACACATAATAAGTTACTCCAATAGACAGATTGTCTTAAAAATTAATGTTATTTTTCATGCGTGACTGAAGCAGCAGTTTTTAACTTTTCTGATGACATCGTTTTTACATGGATTTATTTATTAATCGTGCTTGATTTTACCAAGAGATATTTCATTCCACAAAGTGCAAACAAAGCGCAGATTTATAGACATTCAAACCAAAAACCATTATGTTTTGGATTTGTACCTCCAGACCCATAAGAAAACAAAATGCTTTTTTTTTTTTTTGGGCTCCTCTGTTGTATTTAATTTCAGGATAAGTGGCTAAACTGGTTGAATCTTAGGTCGTGACAGGAAGTGACTGATAAATGTGATGTGACCTCGGTGGACCAGTGTTAGTTCAGTGTCATTTTCAGTGTGGTAGTTTTGGCACTGGGGCTGCCTCTCTTCTTCTGTGTGGGCACATCACTGTGGATTTGGGCAAGTCAGTGCTGGTTCTGTCAGCCACTCTATTTTGCTTGGCCAGGTCATGTCAGCAAACACAGAGACACCAATAATAAAACGGGCTTCTTTATTTAATGAGAAGAACGCGAAGACAAGGCAAAACAAGCCTCAGGAAGTCATTTACTTGGGTGGAGTAAAACTTGGTTGAATGTGTTGGCTTTGGAAATAGTTTGAAAGTAGTATAGAAAACAAGAGCTTCAGCCTCTTTTTTTTTTTTTTACTTATAAAATAAAACCAGTTTATCCTGCTATATTTCATATCACTAAATAAAAAAAACATAAAACAAAACCCACATTATAGATTGCTATCTAACTCTGTTCTACCTCTTTTTTGTTTTCTATCTGAACTGTTTTTTTAGGTCAAACAATTGTTGCTTCCATTTTGACCAGGACTCTGTAGAAGAAGAGATTATATCTCAAAGGGAGCATCTTGGCAAAATAAAGGATAAATTAAAAAAAAAAAAAAGGGGGATGAGCATCATGATTCAAAACAGCTATAAACCTTCATCAGCGCCAAGTATGAGGAAGGTCAGCTTTAAAGAACGTAAAACTTAAATTATATTTCTTTATTTTATATTACTAAATAGAAAACACAAAACACCACTTAAGCTATTATCCAACTCTGTTTTCTGTCAACAAGTGAAAATCATTTAACTCAAAACAACTATTGATGATGAGACCTTGATCAGATCCAAGAGGAGGAAGAAGGTCAGCTTCTCTTGAAAGAATCTATGAAATAAAACCTAACAAATTTTGTTTTGGTTCTTATTACTGAATAGAAAACAAAAAACTTTTAGCTTTTAGCCATTTTTACTATGTCTCCTGTCAACAAGTGAAAATTCTTTAATTCAAAACAGCTACTGCCGATGAGACCTTGATCAAGAGGAAGAAGATTCAGAAAGAGAGATACTGTGAGTATCAAGTGGAATCAGACCGGGCAGATTCAGTGGCAGGCACTAACCATGCTTTATGTCCACTTCATTTCCCTTGCAAATCAGCCGCACATTCTCAGAGTTTTCACAGTTCCCAGCTCCCTCTTTTTCCCCGAAACATGCCCTGAGTCAGCCAGGCTCATTAGACAGGATGAGACTATTACCAGGCAAGTTATCCTGCTCCTAACAATGGGATGTGGTCAGGTGGTGAAGCACCAGTTTCACTGGGTTCATCTTGTTTCCCCTCCAGTCCTCTGGGTCTAAGACCGCGCTTCCCTCTTCCGCCAAAAAATGGCCTTCCTCCATCAACAATAACTGTGACAGCTGGAATGTAGGCCTGCCTCACTACGTCAGTGTTAAAATCACTGTATATTATATTTAATTTCTATCCTTTGAATGTGTTTAAGTGTGTGGTAGGAAGCGTAATATGTGTCAACAGCTACAGTATTTAGTGGTATATACTGTCAAAGAACAAACACGCACTAGCTGCAGAATTTTTAGTGCACAATTGTCATTTTTAGTACATGTGATTTTAATACAGAGTTGCAACTGCTGCTAAAAATGCTCTTCATTCATTCATCATTCACGTTTGTTCATTCATTCATTCATTCATTCATTCAGTAATGTGCTGATACAACCCACATTGAAGTCCTTCCATTCCAGTTCATTTTTTTTTTTTAGCTATTTACAGTAGGGCATTCAAGAGGCCCAATCAGAAACTGTGGACAAGTTCCAAGGAAACAGGACCCAAGCACCCTGAAGAGCCTTTTTGCCTCACTTTTATTCACTCCTGTTCTTTCTCAAGAGTTCCTCCTGAAAGTATTTGGCAAACATGGTGAAAAAAAGACTTTGAGGGAAGAAAAACAACAAGTCGTTCTTGAGCCACCCACACCCCATCTGCTGTGGTATTATCTTCTTTTATTATCTACAGATTATGTGCGCTGATATGATTTCTACAGTTTGGTCTGGTGGTCATTGTGGTTGTTGTTCTTGTTGTTTTTTGTTTGTGGAGGGCTGTGATATGAGACAGCGAGTGGGGAAAAAATCCTCCCCCGTGTGCATCTAATCGTCCATTCAGGACCCTCTTAATGGCTTGTCAGTTCCCCTTGCCCTCCCATTTTCTGTCCAATTAATTCCTTTCTAGCTCTCCGGATAAAGGGACACAATGGGGCCCCTCCACAGCATAATGAATCATTAAAATTCAGCAGCGCGGCCCTGGCACTTGGCTTCTCCCCGGGCTGGTTAGGGACGGCTGCTTGGCATGCATGCCAGGGCCAACTTGAGCATTCTACCCACTGGACCACAGGGCCCATTCCTCTCCTGTCAGCGGTGTACGGAAAACGTGAACTCTCTTTTGGTAGGCGCAGCACATGTCATATATATTTGAAGACCTTTAAAGAGTCTAGAAGAGGCCAAATGCCCTGAACGTACCAAAGAGAGTATTTGCATTTAGCAGCACTGCTTGACATCCATACACATTCACCTGCTCTCAGCAACTTTCAATTAAAATTAGATAAAATTACTGTCACTAGTAGAAAACTGCAGAGGAAAATGAAAGATGCAAATAATTCCCTGAAGGTCTCACTGTTCTCTTTTCCCAGCTGTAGTTCACAGTACAGATGTTAGACAAGAAGGTTAATACGAACAGCTGGTATCTAGCACAAAAGCAAACCCATGAACATGCTCACTTTAGTTTCATTGATTCTATTTTATTTGTTATTTGACATGTGTTTCCAAATATGTAAAAGAACAAATATGTAAAAAGTTGAAATGCACTTTAAAAAAGACCACAACAAATATCAAGAAAAAGTATCCTTTATTTTTTAAAAATGGCCAGCAAATGGGTTAGCTGTGCATGTGTGAATGAAACTCTAGTTAATAGAACAGCAATAATTTTCACAGCCTCTCAAAATTATACACCATAGTAATATACAAAACACAATTCTGTGAACAAAACTTTGAGCATGATACTCTCACAGAACATTAGAAGCCAAGGCTGTAAGGAATGATATCAAATTAAGTATATAATCAAAAAGTAAGTTAACTGTTGGTTTCTGGTGTGGATTACTGATTGTGTGCTGCCTGAAGTTTGTTAATTATTCAATTTTACATTGAAATACTGACAATAAGCATTAGAAGGCACAAATACATTTTGTGCAAGACTGCAACAGTGAGTTGGCACTTGATGGTTGATGAGATTACGGACGAAATCTCACACACACACTTTATTTGTTTCATTTCCTCCCTAAAGCCTAAATACACCTTGTAAAGTGTATCATTTTCAGTGAAGGAGTTGTCTTAAGTATTATTTGGTGTGTATTATGTTATGGGATACGCATCTCTTGTACAAGGAAATGATCGCACGTACATATGACTTTGTCTGCCGCACACACACACACACACACACACACACACACACACACGCATGTGCGTACACATTTTCATGTTGTGTCCATCCACATATACAGGAGGTCCAGCTGACATGTCACTCAGAGTGTGCGGTGTTGTTTTACCCCATTTCCTTTAACCCTAGATCATGACTAATCGCAATTTGCCAAGCATAGCTGTCAGACACCTGTTTTGTCCTGTGCAAGTCTATTGGTCCTGTTCTGTTTTCTTGCAATATGGAATGGAGATGATTCAGGAAATTGGTCTTTAACGGAATGATATCAACTGCACTGTACTTGTACTGCCCTTCATGTCATTTACCTTGTTTTTTTTTTTTATAAAAGCCAAAACAGTATTGTAAATAACCAAACCCACATTACATGTGTTTATCTACTAAGAACAAAAAAACCCAAAAAAACAATAATGCATGAACATAAATACATATAAGACTTTTATGCCAAAATGACACTGTAAGATTCAGTTAAGACTGGTCCTCTGATGTAAATGGCCAAATGTGTGGTGGTATAGGACTGGCCATTCATGGAAATGTAACTGTAAATTCACATAACTGGTCCGCGGTACATTCTCCAATGTATCGTCAAACCCATTTGCTTCGACACAGAAATGGGCCAAACTGTTTCTCCTACACAACGCAGTGACAGGCCTTTGCTTCACCTCAAGTGTGCACACACGTGCAATCTTAAACTGGAAAGGAGAAGGATGTACAGGATGTAGGCGTAGGTGATATGTCCTCATGGAGGAGTTTGGCTCACCAACAACACAATTTCTCTTTGTGTAAAAAGTATGTACAAGTGTGTTTTCATCGCAATGATATAACTTTGTATAAAATCAGCAGGCACTTTTTCTTTTGCTTGTTTCATGTTCATATGATCACAGGTAGCCTACCACCGTCTACACACTTCTCTACCTGCTCCTTACTTCCTTCATTAGTAGTGCATCAATCTGAACAAGTCTCTGTTGCGGAGTCTCTATTGTTTGTTTCCCCTTAAGGCCGAGACAGTGTGGTGTAGACCGGCTGGTCCCAGCTCGAGGCGGTCGGGCTGTGGGCAGGAGCCATTGACAGACTGTTAAGGATCGGACTGCTGTAGGGCCTCCTGGAGGAGTGGAAGTAAGGGTACTGGTAGAGACTGGAGGGGTAGCCGGAGTAAGGGTTGTAATAGTTGGAGCTCTGGAGGTCAGTATAGTCACACTGGGAGCTGGAGAACGAGGCTGCGGCCGAGGCGGCAGACGTGGCCGAGGTGACACAGGCCTGGCTACTGTAGGAGCTGTAATCAGAGTGCGACGGTGACCCGTGGGAGTGCTCGCTGTAGTGGCTCGGGCTCAGTTGCTCTGTTTTTATGTGGAGCCGGTGCTGGGCCACCTCGCTGGTGGAGGGAGAGGTGGAGGACATGGTGCCCTTGCGACTCCATGCTGATCCGTTGGCACCCGCGTGGCTGTACGAGGAAGCGTAAGAGCCACCGGCTGCTGGAGCCTGGCCGTGGCTGTGGTCTGAGGGCAGGGCGGAGGGGAGTGAGGCGTGGCCGTTGAGCGGGAGGTACTGGTCGAACTCGTGCACGTCGAAGGTCTCCATGTTGCTGATGACATCAGTGCTGAGCTCAGAGATGTCGACGTTGCTGAAGTCAATGTTTTGCCTGCTGCTGTCAACAAGACGACGGCCTTCATGTTTTAGATCCTGCTTCACCCCGTGGTGCAGATCTGTTTTGGGAGTAGTGGGTGGTGTAGGGGGGCCGTGGGGCTGCCCTGAAAAAAGGATAATATCAGAAATAAAGTTAGAATTTTCAACACATCAGACTTAAAACAACAACTCAAAGCAGCCTTCAACTACTGAATTATTTTCTTAAAACTACATCTGCATTCCCTCACATTTCTTCCCATACCTGCATGCTCCGGGTGGTGATGTCCATCAGTCATCCCAGCCAGTCCTCCCATCCCTGGTTCAGCTTTGTACATATGATGGGCCAGCTCTGCTCCTGAGTCTGAGTCGCTCTGACCTGGTTTCACATTCTTCCTTCGCCGAGGCTGGTACTTGTAGTCTGGATGATCCTTTTTGTGCTGAACCCGCAGCCTCTCTGCTTCATCTACAAATGGCCTTTTTTCACTCTCTGAGAGCAAACTATTGAAAGAAGTAACAATTGTAAAACGTTAAAAAGTGTATTTAAACTTAAAAATAATGAAATTAGGTTGACAAAATTTGCATTTTAAATTACTGTCCAGATGTGTTAAAAATGTAATAATTCTTGTAACAAATGTGGAGGTTTTTTTTTTCCATTTACACATCATGCAGGGAACTTTAAAAAAAATTGTCAAATTATTTTATTACAAGCAATGCTGATTCTTTTCTTATACAATAATTATGTCGAGGAACGTCTGCAGTCATAACACCACAGCGTACATTTTAAAAGATTAATTACTGTAAATAATATGTTCCTGCTTTTCTTTTAATGCCCAATAAAATAATGTCTTACCGCCACAGTTTCCCGAGGGTCTTGCTCAGTTCGGCGTTGTGCAGGTGTGGATACTGATCCGCCAGTTTTCTGCGGGCCGCTTGCGCCCAGACCATGAACGCATTCATGGGTCTCTTGACGTGAGGCTTGCTCTTCAGTGATCCGTTTCCCCTCACGGGCATGGGCACCAAAGACCAGTCGTATCCTTTGAGGACTTGAGAGACAGCGTCCCGTATGCAAGCTGGGAACCGTTCGTCATCATCACCGTCCAGTTTCTTGCCTAAACTGGTGAGCAGAGACCCCTGTCCGTCAGAGCCCGTAGGTGAGGACGGAGCATCGGAGTCGGAGTCGTCCTGGGACATGGAGCTGTTTGAACCCGATGGGCTGCACGGTTGGTCGCCGACACACTTGTCATGCTCCTCTGTCATTTTTAGCATTGTTTTTTTTTTTTTTTTTCAGTCCCTGGGAGGTGAATTCCGAGAAAAAGCTTCAGTGTTCGATTAAAAATCAGAAAATTAAACAGCACCGCTAGATTCGAGCGCACTGGAAAGTGTCCGGTGCGCCTTTTACGCACGGCGCGCCACAGTAAATTCCTTTAGAATTTCAGTTTCGGTCAGAAGCCTCCGTTGTTTTCCTTAAGCTTTCCTGTTTATTTGTCTTTGTGAGTTTTGTTTTCCTATGCTGTCATGGGAGGTGCGGTCGTGGAAGTTGTGGTCCTCAATGTGAGCCGAGGAGCTACACGTTACAGCAACTTGAGTTGAAGTTTTAAAATCGTCACTCCACCTTCAGCCTGGGATTGGCTGGAGCAAATCACCACTTTCGCCTCATTGGTTCAGCTTTGGCTTCATTATTATAATAATTTTTTTTTTTTTTTTTTTTTTTTACACCGGTGACACAGTTCTGTTTTTATTAGCCTTAAGATCCACACGTTGTGCGATAAACAGGCAAACATCCTTACACAATTTGGCATTTTCTACGTACATAAAAATGACAAAAATAAACGAGAAAGGACTAATATTTTATCATGGCAGTGGATGCTTACATAAAATGCAACATCTTCAATCTATAAAATAAGCAAAAGTTAAAAAAAGATATTTAAATACAATGCATTTACATTTTTATGCACTATTAATGACTATATACTTTATCTTATATTAACCTGTCATTATGCTGTTGGAGGAATAGGAAAGAGAATATGTCTAAAAGGCAAAAAATATTTTAAGATTAATGGAAAACATTTCACATTAAGTATTAGTGTAAAATCTGAAATTATCCAAATACATTTGATTGAAGCAAATACGGATCATCATAAAAAGTGTCTCAAAAGGCTACTGATGTTTATGTTACTATATGAAATATTAAAAATAATACTTTTTGCTTTCCTGTTTATTACAGTATGTTGCATAGAATGTCTCCAAAAAGGTCTGCAGATACAGCAATAAGGGTCTCATATGAGTACTGAGTCCTTGTCATTGTCATGCCAGCAGGAAAATCCTCCCTTTCAGTTATTAGTATTGTTAACAATGAGGACAACACCCTTTCTTTTGTTTTGAAGTGATTGTTTAAAAGAATCATTAGGTAAATTCATCATATGATATTACGCTTGTCCCATGTTCATGCATTTTTTTATCATTCCTGCCGTGCATGAGTTTCTGTGTAGAACTGAATCTGAATCGACACGAATTATAACATCTCTAACTTTACCGCACAACCTGAATTCATGGAAAAAATATTTGCTTTGTTAATACATTTCTCCACCTCCACACAACAGAATGAGCTTAATTACACCTGTGGTGAATGTACCAGGTTTAGAAGAGGAACCTAATTTGTCCCCCTCACACTGTTTGTGCTCCATAAGTCATTTCTCACTACTATAGAAGCAGGCGTTTTATTGCGCTGAAGATAGAAAGAGCAGAGGAGATAAGAGGTAGATTGAATCACTGCCTTTGTTAAAGGTTTCTTTGTGTTCATGTATTGTGGCTGTGGGATGATTTTTATCACTGGCCTCCCTATGAAAAGACAAGGTATGTTTGTGCTGGACGGCAGTTTGCTTTGCTCGATCCACACTGCAGGTGGCTGAGTTTAGAGAAGAGCTTCTAGTATATGTGGAAATAATAGCAACTGTGGCTTGTGCATACAGAATTTACTGAAGGAAAGGTATTGGCTTTCACATGAAGGTAAGAAGCATGGACTTGTCTTTGTTTTGTTAGCATCAGACCGAGCGTGAATATGATTAAACACATATTTAATTTGATGTCTATACATTGATCATATCTGTTTTATGTTGTAACCCAAAGTAAGCAGGTGTGATAGAATGTGGACTCGTGTTTTCAAGTGACTCATTATCATTTTTCCTGTAAATGTTACCTTCTGTTAGAGATGATAAATTGAAAGTCTTAGTCCCAAGTCGTTTTTCTTTCTAGCAGCTGCTGTCAAAACGCTCGGTTGGGTCAAGTTCAGTGCATGTGGGTGTGTGTCTATGAGAGAGAGAGAGCGAGAGAGAGCGAGAGAGAGCGAGAGAGAGAGTGTGTGTGCGTGTGTGTGTGTGTACAGACAGGCAGGACAGTGCTGAGTTGTCAAACATAAATGACTCTCCATCATCCTCATCCCCTTCTACACATGGGAAAAATACTTACTGTGTGAGGGTCAGTGTAGTAAAGTAAAATGAGTAAAATATGGAATAGTTGGACTTGAGCACAACATGGAATTATTACATTTTATTTAGAGTGAGATCACCAAATGCTGCTGACAAAAGTAAATTTCTAGTAACCACCTTCTGAACTGCATATAATATTAAATGTTATGTTCACGTGACACTTTCATCTCTTACTGTAGCCATGAAAAGGCTGATATTATCTTTGTTAATAAGCTACACTGTTGCTCATAAAGTTGGAATAATTCTGTTTTCAGACACCTCCCTCTTTTTATACACATCAGTAATCACCTTTGACCAGGTGCAATGGTTACATACTTGGTCCTAGTTAGACATTATCTATCAAGAATAAATCATATTGTCACAAGTCATGAGAAGAGGTGAAAAAAAGGTTTCTTCCAACTTTATGGGCAACAGCGTATAATGTAGTCACTACTGAGTACTTATAGTAGTTTATTATGTGTGAATACTTCCACTGACACTTCAATTAATTCCTGAAGTGTTGGGATAATTGAAATGGATAAAATAAGGCAAGAATGGAAAATCCCTGACATCAGTCACCACTGAGCCTCTGAATCTACTTTTACTGGCACAAGTTGTGTCAACTAAATTTCATAGAAATCCATTAATCATGTAGAGGTACTTAATACTGGGATATGCTGAAAGCTGCAGCAGGTCAAGAACTTGTCGTATTCTAGAACTTTATTTCAGCTTGTGGCCTTCAATCAGAGTTCTTAGGGAATACATATTTAGTGTATTTAAAGATGAAAGATGAAAAAAATGAAAATAGTCTATAAGAAACAACCAGACCTCTACTTCCACGCAATGACTGACCAATAGGGTACCTGCAAAGATAGGCATATGCTGAAAGTTGAGCACAGGTTAAGCAAAATAAAGTCATAGTAGTACCTGTAGAACTGTTATATTGTTTGTAATATTCTATAAGATATGTTTTTTTTTAACATGCCACTGTATCATAACTGAAGTAACATTTCAATAGGCAGGTTATTATTTAATATTGTTAGCTGTGCAGGATGACCACTGTTCACTGTGAATACCCTTCATACTAAGGGATATAAAGACAGAACACATTAAGTTGTATACATAATACTGTATTGGAAAAGAAGCAGTGTCAAAGTTGTTAGCAGTATCTATTTGTTTAATTATTTTACTATATGTTGCAGTTTTGACCACAAAAAACTGTTTCATTAATGTAACATTTGTGGGGGAAGTGAACCTTGTATTAATCAAAGTATGTATAGTACTCATTGTAAATAATGGTGTGAACTAGATCCTGTAACACTATGTAAAGTCTCAGTCATGCATACCACAATCCAGAAATTATTCCAGCATTCATACCCTCTCTAACATCAATGTAAAATTAGAAGAGGGACAACATGTCATTAGCTGCTTCCATTCCTCCTCACACATTAGCTCATCTCAGGTGATATGAAGAAAACTCAGCATGAGCGCTACATGAGTGACAGCAGCTGTCAGACCCTGCTAAGCCGTGAGACAGCCTCGGTTTCTTGGCAGAGGGGAAGAGACAGAGAGAAGGAGACAGAGTTAAACAGACTCCAGCCC
>JAPQRQ010000027.1:19288498-19301525 GCA_037367365.1 Apogon talboti
AGATTGAAGGGGGAGTGTTTGAAACTGAAGGAAACAATTAGTCCAAAACGTCTCAGGGTGTGTTTGGCCTTCGACCACACTCGTTTTTAATGTCAGGAGTATAAAAAGAGCTCAAGTGTTTCCAGATTATTTGCTGTGTTTTCTCCCTGACACATAACTGTTTTGCAAGGCAGCGGTTTTGCTTGTGATACTTTGGCGTGTTCATATGAATTAGAGATCATGGAGAAGGAGTTTTAAGAACAGCAGCTGTAGTTTTATTACCGTGGCTCTGGTTGGTAGGAATTTTGTTAAGGTATTTCCTTATTTCCCTAAGCTTATCTGTAAATCAGTGATCTGCAGACTGCCAGGAGGTGTCTCGTGCAAGTGATTCCTGCCAGGATGTACATGCAACTGTGAGGTAATAATAGCAGTGGTTCTTTTAGGTGATGCTCAGGGCTGATTATCAGAGAACAGATCAGCAAACATCCATGAGCTGGGGGAAATGTCAATCCCACATTATTTTCTTATGACATGACGGCGTAAATGCTAAGACGCTGAACAGGGACGACACTTCCCATGGTGTATCTTGTCTCTGAGTTGTCCCAGGAGGAGCGGGGGTGTATGTGGGTTTTTTCTTTTTTTTGTTTTACACTTTCTGATCTACACCCCCCACCCCACCCCCCTCTCTCTCCATCTTTCTTCCCTCTCATCTTCACAGCATATGTTCTGAATAAAACTTGCGGTGTGCTCAGTCTTCCACATTGTCTACTTTTTTGATCCTTCATTCTCATAAATCATCTCCCTAATTTGCCTGTGAATTAGATGGTGCGGGACATGTAGACTTTTAGGACAGGGCTCAAGGGCGGCGAGAAGACAGAGAGAGCCCACCCCTTGACTTTTACGGGAAATGGGAGGCTGATCCACAATAGCAAGACTAGTATTTAGAGGACGTGTCTGACTGCAGGGACTTTGCCTCCCAGTGCTAAGATAACTGTGGAGAATTGTTTTTATTTACACGTAATTAAAAAGAAGAATAAAACACATTTGCGCTGTTTGTTTTTATGTCCCTTTTATAAGCAAGAGATTGAGCAAATCTGCACATGCATACGCAATGATGCCAGCGCACAATGTTGGTGTGTAACAAGGTTGTGCACAGGCAGGCAAGGCACAAAAACCTAAATCTCTTGTGTACAATTCATATATTACAGGATAATTTACAAGCTATTAAAATGATTATTGTTGAAGTGGATCAAATTCTCCAATTAAGCTTTTAGTGTACCAGCCAAGACTTTGTTTATGAGCTGCAGTTAGTCTGTCTGTCTCCAGCCTGTCTGTAACCTCTAACAGAAATGCAACGCTCAAAAAAACATACATGCACACCTGCTGTTAGCTTTATTGAGGGGGTTCTGATCATCTGGGTGAATGTTATAATACATTACATGCTGTTACAGCTCTGAAATTATTTCCATAGGTCGATGTGGGTTAATTTACTGCATCATTGAGAGCTGGTTAGTGCGTCTGTGTTGGATAGTAAATGCTCCATGGTATAGTTATAAAATATTCCATTACTTTTGTTTATATTGCTTAATATTATGCAAATTACATTTTATCTGTAATAGGTTATATTTTACTTTAATACATTATGTCTGAAGGCACAGAAAAACAAATCTAGCTCCAAAAAGTTTGAGATGCTGTGTAGAATGTAAATAAACACAGGACGTGAGGATCTGGATATCTCCTAAAGATAGAAAGCATATAATAGATACTTAAATTAGGAAAATAATAAGGCAATTCTAAAGTTTTGGCAGAAGTACATCTCAAAAAAGTTGGAACAGGGGCAGGAGAATGCTGGAAAATTAAGTGTCACTAAAAACAAAACAGCTAGAGGAACATTTTGCAACTACTTAGGTTAATAACAGTTAACAGTTAGTTTCATGACTGGATATAAAAAGAGCATCTTACAAAAGCAAAAACTGTCAGAAGTAAAGATAGGCAGAGGGGCGTTATTCTGTGAGATATTGCATCTTAAAATCCATAATAATGTTCCTCAGCATAAAATTGCAAAGATCTTGAATATCTCACCATCTCCAGTGCCCAATTCAATCAAATGTATCTGAAAATCTGGAAATAAGGCTGAAATCAGTGCTAAATTTCTGTGATCTTCAGGCCCTCAGGCAGCACCGCATTAAAATCAGGCCTGATTCTGTAACAGAAATCACTGTATGAACTCAGGAACACTTCCAGAAGTCACTGCCTGTAAACATAGTTCACTACGTCATCTATAATTGCAGGTTAAAGTCAATTTCGTACATGAACACAATCTGGAAATATCACTGATATTTCTGGGCCAAAGTTAATTTAAAATGGACTGAGGCAAACTGTTCTGTGGTCAGAGAGGGACCAATAAGGGAACTTTTTTTTCTTAAAATGGTAAAAAGAAATTTCAGTTTAAATGTTTAATGTGTTTTCTTTGTTCTATTGTGAATAAAATATGGGTTAATGAAATTTGCAAAACTTGTATTCTGTTTGTATTTACATTTTGCAGCATCCCAACTTGAATACCTCATCACATATTAAGTAAAAATAAACAAATGAATGCTGTTAACATAAATGGAAATGTAAACTATTGAGAAACAAAATAGTTTGCTTGTTTTCTGCAGAAAGAACTTAATTCAGTTCACAATCACGTGGTTTGACAGCATTACTAGACATGGTTAGGTTTAGGGAAAGAAATTCGGACCTGGATACAGAAAGGTCAATGAAGATGTGATGTGAAATAAATACTCCCACTGTATTTAATAATATATATGAAACCACACCTTCTCTCCTCTCTCCTCTAACCATAGCATATTTAGTGCCCAAACATTGGAATGCTAACTTCACTTTCTTTTGGTAAAATCCTGAAAGGCAACAAAGAAGCAGATTATTTTGAGATTCTACATATCCACCGAAATATACACTAGTAGCATTTTATTCTAACAACTGGGTTGGCATACAGACCGGCTTCAGTCAGCAGATATCCTCATGCCCCCATAAACACTCATCAGGGTGCACGTTACTAACAGGAGAAAACACCATTGCAACATTATCCAGAGATTAGCACCAGACACGGTCAGCAACAGAACAGTACAGAGCCTCAGATCTGTTGTCAAAAAGGCTCAAATTGAATCAGGGTGTGTGAGATGTCATCACCATGCAGCTTAGCAGGACCGTCTTTAAACGAAAATGGGCTGGCATCCCTCCACTTCATACTGATATTGTAAAACCGCTGTTAAGTAATTACATTGCAATACAGGAATGATGGAAACACTGACTTGGTTTGAAGCTTTTTTTTCCATTTCTAACAGTTTTTTGTTGCAGTTGATTTAGAACACGCTTCACTGATGTGTGTAGAGCTATTACAGTACTCATTAATAATAGGGTTTTATATTCTACATGATAAAAGCAGCCAAAAGTCAGTGGTCATAAATGAAAAACACCTGAGTGCATTAATTCAACATGACTTGATATTGCGTCCACGCCTTGACGTTTTTGTTTTAAACACATGATGTGTAGTATCTCGACCAACTGCTACACAGACATCACTGTGCCTCAGGCAGGAAAAGAAGGAAGCACTTGCAAACAGTTTCCAGTGGTTATAGGTATAGGGTATTTCCTGGTTACCACTTCACTATTTCCAACTGTTGGTGTGACTGCTGCAGACATGCAAAGCAACGACAGGGAAAGAAAGTCTTTTACGGTAGCCTGCCAGGTGTTTTATTAAAAAAGAACTAAACATTTACATCTACAGGTCCATCGATGTTGGTTATTTAAAAGGTGAGGATCAGGGGTGTCAAACCCACTTCATTTCAGGGGCCACATACAGCCCAATATGATCTCAAATGGACCAGTAAAATAATAACAGTGAGAAAAGTAAAATTACATTATGTTTAAATCAAAGTGTGCTTAAAAAATTGAGAATAATATGAACAACCATTAAGAACCTGCAATTTCTTTAGAAAATAAGTGCAATTTTAACAATATTATGTCTCAGTTAATCATTTACACATGTACATTACAACTTATAGAATGCAGTGGATATACAAAGGCAAAAAAAAATTTATTAACGGGCATAATATTGTTAAAATTGCACTTACTTCTCTTAGGACATTTCATGTTGTTCATTTTTGTTCAGGTTATTCGCATTTTTTGTGAAAGGATAGTTTGTAAATATAAATATTTTCATGTCATTTTACTTTTTTACACTAAAACAAAGAGAAGATTTTTGAGTTGTCATTATTATTAAGTTATTGTGATAGTATTTTACTGGTCCGACCCACTTTAGATTGAATTGTTCTGTGTGTGACCCTTGAACTAAAATAAGTTTGACATCCTTAATCATTAACATCTTCATTTTAAATTTTGTATTTCACAAATTCAGCCCACGAGGAAGATGGGAGCCTTTGGCGAGCCGGTTTTGGCCCATGGGTCGTATGTTTGATCACAGTCAATAAATCTCCCATTATTATTGTTACTGAATATACACACTTCTGGATATCTGTTCAACTAAGTCACAATACACAAATGTGAATCACTCGACATTAGCCTTAAAATATTTGATCAATAAATGTGGAACTGAACGTTAAAGTAGCTTTAAAAAAATCTAGACCATATTGATTTGTGTCTTTTAATGTCTTTATTTTCCCACACAGTAAGTATATCCACTTGACAGGACTAATATGACCCATCATTGGATCCAACGTCTGCTGATATTGATAGTTTGTAAAACATCCTGCGGCGCTGATTAAACAGACTGACTCTAAAACACTCATGGTAACTGAACGTGGATGCATGTTAAAACTACAGGAGCTTATTTGTGGTGACTTTATGAGGTTGTGTTTGGGAGATTTGGCCTTGACTACTTGGTAGTTCACAGCTACAGGTCACATGATGTGGGAGAGTCCAAGGTCGCCGAGGTCATTTCCTGTTCCCTTTAAAGAGGTGCAGGGCTCTAACTGGGGACAATAGAGTACACGGAAGTACTTGTGTAGTATGGGGCACATAAAGAGTCTTTTCATTGGCCCACAAAGTCCAAGACCTTTCCATTCACAGAGGAATTTAACTTTCCCCACAAGTTGCTTGCTTTGGATTTGTAGTACTCTCCCCCACCTTCTGCAGTGTCATGCTAATCCTGACCAGTTGCCGTTTACGTAATTTACGAATTACGGCGAAATCAGAGTTGCGTACACAGGCTCAGATCACTCTGGATCACAGTACTGCTTTTGGTGAAGTTCAGAGTGTTTAACCTTTACTGACTTGTGACTCTATTCAGCTTTGAGGACTATCAGTGTGGAGATGAAATTACATATCTGCTGTAGACGGTCAAATCAACAACATTTGATTCCACTCACCACATTCACCTTGGATTACCTTTCTGCATTTGTGGGCCTGTGTCTCTGTTCTCCTTTCACTTTTTTTTTTTTTTCTTTTTCAGGGTAATCACTTCCATTATGTTGTTTATGTCTAATATTAGCTGCAATATTTTTTCGTTTATTACATTTAAATTACACTTTTCTACTTACAGTATTTTAGTGACATTAAATTGAGGGGATATTAGAAGTGCCCTTTACCCTCTCTGTATACCTACTGTGTCGACTAATAGCAGCCCTTGGGGCAGCTTTGGCTTCTGTAACAGAGAATGTAAATCTCCTGAGCTCTACAGTCCTTCATTAATAAGATGTCACTCCAAAAAAAAAACAAAAAACTCTCTTATCAATTTTATGAAGAACATGTCATTGTTGTTTTGCATGACTGAACGCTGTTTTCATTTTAGAGCTCTGAGCATGAATTTATCATTTAGGGATCAACAATTAAAAGCAGAATTCACTAAAAAACTGTATATTTTTATATACTATCCACATGTGTCATATATGTCCAGTATTGAATATTATGGAGTAGCCCATGAGCTGTCCACATACAGGTATGACTCCATGTAATTGTGGATGAATTGGCCCAATAATGAGACCCAATGACCCGGGCCCCCCACCTACCCGTCCCATTTTAGGTGCCTTTATGGTCTCAAACCTATAGGTACATTTTTTTATGATGGCAGTAAATTTGTGCCGTAGTTAATCTCCTAATGACGTCTCCTTTCCTTTGCCACCAGTGAGTCTGGGTTTGAGCCACAGGGACCAATGGATGCCTGCAAGATGTGGAGAAACAGGATTTTGTTTTTGGGGGACGGCAATTCTAAAGAGCAGGACTTAAAGTCTTAGATTTTGTAGCCATGAGATGAAGACAGGACCTCGCTTTTTGCTGTGTAGTGTGAAGTGTGCTGTGATACGTATTTGACGAGGCATAATCCAGAGGTGTGAGATCCACTGCGGCTGAGAGTGCTAGGGGAAATTTTTGCTAATGTAAAACAAATGGGCCACACTTCGCTTTCACATTTTCTTTTTTAGGGCATAAATTTGCAAATGTGCTTTGCATATACATTTTAACTGTCTCATTTAAATAATATTGACATTTCAAACCATGCAGTTTGCCTTTGCATACATGAATGTGCACAGGTGGAGGTGTAAATGCTACGGTCAAGTCAGTCTGTGTCTATTATTTTGTCAGCGTCTACTACTGTATGTAACTTTACTTAAAGACACAGTATGCTCTGACAGTGACACTGGTACACCAGCAAAACAGTTACCGCCCTCTTTCCCTTTCTGTCTCCACTGTCCATCTTTCCCTCCTCCTTCCTCTCTCCTCTCCTGGTTGCAGTTGTATTTGTGCGCCTTGGGAAGATTACAAAGAGGTGCTTTGTGAGGGGATGCAGCTGCTGAAATCCGACTAGATCCAGCTGAAGAGAGAAGGGAGCAGGTGGGTCAACAACGCCACCCTGCCGTTCCCAGAATATCAGGCTGCAGAGCTGTGCCTCCCTCCCCCACCTACACACACACATGCACACACATCCTCAGAGCACCCCTGCCCCATCGCAAAACACACAAACAAACATTATACCATGTCAAAAATACAAACACAGTTAACACCCACAAAACAGCAATGCAGCAATATGCACATGTCAAAGGACAGCCTCAGTGGAAATACTGCCCACTCAAACAAGTGTGCATCACTGGATCCCTTCATTTTGGTAGGAGACTGTTGGCAGAAAGTTAGAAAATCAGCACAATTATTTAATCGACACACAAACACCACCAAAGTGCTGCCTGACTAAGGCCTTCTGCTGATTCTAAGTTGTTACTTTGTGACTTCCTGGTAGGAGTTGTCTTTAACAGCAGTAATAACAAGGCCAGTCAAAGTGTTGAAGAAAGTGGAGGAAGATCCTGTCAGCTTTGCTAGGTCAACATGTTAACAGATCAGAGCGCTGCCAAAATGTTGGATTTTTGCATGGCAATGGGGACGATGGTAAGATGAGCCTCATCCGGCTTTGTGAGGCTCAAAGAGGTGGTAGGAGATGGAGTGGATAAAAGATCAGGTGTCACCTCGTCTTTTCTGCAGGGGACACGATGCTGGACCTCGGCGACCGAAAATTCACCAATACAGATTTGCTTTATTGTTGTACTTTTTATGCAAGAATGTAAAGGCCTCTCGGCACAATGAATTATTGAAGTTGAAAAATGAAAAATGATGTTTCTTTTGCTTTATCGTCTCCATCTACACCCTTAATTAGCTCCAGCTTCAGACAAGCTGCTTTTTTATGCAAACTTCAACCAAAATATGGATGAATTTTGTATTAGCTTTGCATATGTTTTCTCTCTGCCGTCATGTTTCATAAACAAGCTTTTTGATAATCATAAAAGCAATATGCTAATAGGATGCGAAGGAGTTGGACAATATGGAGTGCTGTCAGCTTTGAGAGCTTTTATTTAGCCTTATGAAATATGTTGAGTTTGGAGAAGTCTCTGTATGCTTAATGAAAGTTTTGACGCACATTGCTCCCTCCCCCACACTTCAGTATATCTGTAACCCTGCAAATGTACAATAATTCAACCACAGTGATAATAAGTCCTTCTGTCCTACAAATATGTCTGCCCTCAATATGCTAGAATGTCATTTCATACACTTTATGCCCCGCAGGACTGCACCCTGAAAGAGCCCACTGTCCCACACACTTAGTATTCCTGCCTTCAGATACTCGCAGCCATTCCTCTCATGTGAGCAACTAGTTGACGGCTAATCAACACTGAGTCATGTGTATGTTTCCACTTGTGCTTAAGCAACCCCTGTCATTATTTAAACAGGAACATCCTATTAGAACTCCACTGATATTTGTGATGCTCATTTCCAGCTCGCTTTCACGTAGGTCTCACTATGCGTGTGTCTGCGCATGTGTTTATGAAGGGAAGCTGTGCAGTGTGATTATTTTCCGATGTTTGTACACGTCATGGCTTTTTTGATTATTTTTGCCTCTCTGGACGCATATAGAGTAGGGCGATAAACCGAATGAACCAGTGTGCAAATTTTGATTTCTAATATGTATTTTTCATACAAAGTCAAATCCTTTCATCAATGGAAACTCTCCACTATGCAGCGCATTATATAAAACTATGGAACATGAGAAGGGCTACAGATTACTGTGCATCTCAGTTATTAAAACTGTAGGAGGTTGAAATCAGATAGGAAAGTGACAGAAGTCAAGTGAAAAGTAGATGCAGAAGTCTTGTACAGTATTCCCTTGAACCTCTTGAATTACAGGTAATCATGGAATCTTTTTCCAGCGACACCAAAAACTTATATAACGGTTATAATTATATCAAATCAGTCGCAACACAGTTATTGCACAACAATGAATGACCCACAACATACTCAGCATTATGACTGCAGTAGCAGCATTTTACTGTTTTTATTTTGTAAAAGCCCTTCAAGGGACAAGTGTCACAAATTAGCCCGCACCGCAAACACTACGATGGGATTGCTGTTGTTAGTTTATGAGTAAATACATATAGCATATCTTTTTTATTTTTAGAATTCTGTTTTTACTCGGTTAAAAATTGTTTCCATTCTGCAACTGTTTCCTGCAAACTGATCTCTACTGCATATGTGCTGCACCCACTCCTTGTTTGGTCAGTTTTGTTTTTATTGTTATTATTTCAGTCTGGGTTAAGGCCACGGGATAACAATGACAATACAACGAACTTAACTTATTATCTACTCATTTCATTATTAACTTATACTTAATTATTGGATATTATAAAGTAATTAAATGCTTGTTCTGTACATGGATTATATGTGCATGCCATGCGTGAGGGGGTAAGCAATTCATTTATTAGTCAAGGTTTTTATAATAAACATGATGATGACTGGTTCATACTCTAGTGGTATATATGTATTCCTTATAAAAATTTATACAAAAGCCCTGGTATGCAAAAAATAAATGAAAACTACATACATTATACCATGAAACTGAGCTAAAATAATAAAAAAATAAAAATCCTCAAGACAGATTTTTGTTCATACCACACTAATAGAGTACAGCATTTTCATTTTCACTGCACAGTTTTTCCTCCATCTGTCTCTAAAATGACAAAAGAACTTCCAGCATTCGTGCATTTGTCATTTCTTCCATCATTTCTGAATGGCTGCAATTCTTTTCACGGGTCAGTGGCCCTGCTCGCGTTCGGAGTTGAGTTCAGTGACATGATATCAGCTCCATCACAGCGCTGTCACACGCTCCCCGAGGGCTTCTCTCAGACAGACCTGCCGTCCCTGCACCGTCCGGGGCCAAGACGCGGCTCCCACTCTACATGCAACGCTCTGGGTTATTATTCATTTTCTTATCTGTCACCGTGGTTCATCTGATATAGTACAAACAACACATTCTGGGTCATTCCAGGTTTCTCACTCGCTGTTCACATTACATTTTCTGTGCAAGTGTGAGAGAGATCATGATTAGAAGGTGGATCTCTAACAATGTAGACTTCCAGCCATCTGGAGCTCCATCTCTCCACATGTTTTAGAGTGTGGGAAGCTGCGAGAACGTGTCACTGGTCTATATCAAATCACTAAATATTTCATCAACTCTGCGCTCACTCGTGGGCGTGTGGAAGTTATTGTTTAAGCGGTTTTTCCTTTTTTTTCTTGTGGCCTATTACTCTCAAATCACTATCAGTTACAGTCATTTACATCAATTCATTTGTCATGATAAATTTGTCCAAGCCGTGCGTCCAACTCATGTTTGCGACAAAATGAAGCCATATGCTCGTGATATGGCACTGATCTGATCCTTTGGCTTAGCGCTGAGTCATCTCGGCGCATTCTGGGCTGTTACAGACCCTCTCACCTCTCCTCCAGATCTTCACTGTGAGAGTAATGGTCTTTATATTGCCTAGTGAAGCGTCATGCCTGATCGCCGCCATTCTCACATCTGCTTCCTGGAACAGCGGCGGGGAAGTCTCCAAAGAGCTCCCAGTGGAGTGTGGGGCATGTGTGCTCACATATGAGGCGAGAGTTTGAGACGGGGGCTTGCCGGCGTGGTTTATTTTCAAAGGGTAGTGCTGAGGATGTGTTGAGAGGTTGAGGAGTTGAGAGAGCTCTCTGCGCTCTGGTTTGAGTTTCACCTCCCCGGGACACAGCTGGGGGGTTGGGGGTTAGGAACTGAGTGAGGAAGGGGGGGGTCCACAAGGATTTTGTGTTTAGACAACAGCACAAACAAAACAGATTTTTTTCTGCATTTGCATACGTGTCTAAGACAGAGAGAGACAAAGCAGAAAATGTCATGTGTTCCTATACAACGCAGTTCCTACCATGTTCATAGGAAACCGTGACCTAATTCTTGTTCATCTTTTTTTTACACTTAAGGGCCATGTGAGGAAAAAAAACATGCAAACAACTAAACTGAACTCCGGTAGAACAGGGAAGTAAAGCATTTGAGCCAGTGCCAACAAACTGTCATATCTGCACCGTTCATTTCCCTATTTTTCAGCAGCTACAGTGACATGTGTAGCGATAGGTATCATTCCAAGTGGGCCACTTTGCATTGAAAAATGCACTGAGCTGAACTGAACTTATTTGCTATTCAAAGCTACCACTCTCTCTCTCTCTCTGTCCATCACCATGCACATACAGTTCATTTTCCACAGCAAACTGGGAAGTTTTGAATGCAAAATAACATGCAAAAGTGAAAATTTGCATCTACAGTACACGTCAAATCAAGTACCAAAAAGTACATTTTAGACTTTGGAAGTTCGAAAGTATTTAATTAATTGTAGTTGGGGAGATGAGGTGCTAGTCTGTATGTTAGCCTTTAATTTTAAATTTGCAGATACACTACAGAAAGCTGTAATAGAACACAACACAAACATATACGGTAGAATAAAATAATCTTAAAGCTTCACAAATCTCTTTGTTAGCATAATCGCTTGCAGTGACGCTATTTACTCAGTGCAATTTTTTTAAAAACCTCCTTTACATTCACCTCCTACTAAGCAGTGTTACATTATCCTGCACATCTAGAATGCAAATAGAAAAGCAGACAGACGGCATGTCTGGAGTTTTTTTTTCTTCTTCTTTTTAATGATTCTTATTGCTTCTCTGCATTTGCTGCATTGTGGTGCCTGCCAAACACTGAGGCTGCCACGGTGCTGCTGTCGGTGTTTTTTCGATCAGACTGGTGTGGATATGGGAAGCAGAGCTGTGCCACAGTGGAATTCAGGTGCCAAGAATATAATATTCCTTTAAGTGCTTACAACTGTAAAAACCAAAGTTGATTCCCCGAGACTGAAAGTAATTAGAGGCCATTTAAATTGGAGAAAAAGGCGATGCAAGCTCCTTCGTTTTTGCAGAACTCAAGACATATTATGTGGTCTGTCTAATATCTGTTTTATTTGACTGTTTTAACTTTTGAGTTCATAATTTATATTGGCTGTGTGTGATTCCTATGAGGAAATGCCACTGGCTGTGGTTAACCCAAAGACGATAAATTGTGGAGGACATATAAGGTTTTGGTATCATTACCAATATACAAAGAGCTCATCTGGATTGAAACTGACAGGAATATCTAGTCACGTCTGTGTAATTATCATCGATCACTTTGATTGACTGCCTTTCTATCAGCTGTCGGTTTGTCATCATAGAGAGATAATCTTGGCACAAAGATGCTCCGAGTGGGTCCTGTGTGTGTTGTGGTGTAGCAGGGGGCTTCACCCGGCTTGTGAAAGCGTGACGGTGCACCTGTCAGAGAGGAAGGCCTGGCTAATCGCTGTAAGCTGGCCGCAGAACATGTGTGCCGGGGAGACCCTCAGGCCAGGAGGGGAGCAGGGGAAGGGCACGCCTGACCTAAATTGTTTTAACAAAAAAGGAGGAATCGTGATGCAGAATTTCCCAGTGCTTGGGTCTTCCCCTTCTTCTCACAGTCCTCTCATCTTTGGACATCACAACATTTTCCCTGTTTTCTTTGTTAAATCATCTGCCTATTGACAGAGTGACTGCATCCTTGCTCATATTTGCTGACTCATCCTATTGGTGAAACCCGCCTTCCTGGGAATATCCTCTCCTGTCATTGGATGAAAACCTCTCCAGTTTCTCTCTCTCTCTCTCTCTCTCTCTCTCTCTCTCTCTCTCTCTCTCTCTCTCTCTTCTCTCTGTTGTGTCATTCACTGGGAAAAGTAAGTCAGGACTCCACCGAGATTCCAGAGAACACACTCTCCGGTTCTGTTGACTAAGGGTGAGGTTCTTCTTCTCCTCACCTCTTGAGGCAGGACCACACAGTATGTGAAAATCTGGCCCACAGACACACCTCATTGTGCAATAAAACATACATACATGCACACATGCGGGCGTTTTCCCACAACAAATGACTTCACAGCGCTGTGTGAGGAATGCACAATTAATCTCTCTGTGTTGTCAAGAAAATTTATTTGTGCTTTTGCAAAAATTTTGTTTAACTCCACTTTATAACCACATAATTTTAATGACATGCAATGATATTTTGCTCATTTTTTATGTATATTTCTTTTATTATCATATTGATAATTATTGTCTTGTACATATTGTACAAATTGCTGTTCTAATTTTGTGTCTCAATAGAGTATATATATATATATTTGGTGTATATACCTAT
>JAPQRQ010000027.1:19301770-19315813 GCA_037367365.1 Apogon talboti
ATAGATATGTTTGTATATTTAGAGCTTTATACATGTATAAATTTGTATATTTTTCCTTATTTTTTCTGTTGTATTGATAATTTCTTTCCTGCAACTTTATTATACTTGAATGAAGCGACTGTAACACCCAGTAATTCTGATTCTGATTCTGATTTGGATGTAGGTAATAATTGAATGTGGTCATTGCTGCAACAATCTAAACAACTGAAAGCAATCAGGATCCGGCCCCATTAGTGTGCAAATGATTCTCTCAGCCATCATATGGGGATGTTAACTGTGTACCTGAGTTTTGCTTATCCTCATGAATTCTGGTTTATCTCAGTACGTCTTTTTTGATTTATTTTTAGTTCTTGGAACACTGCAAATTTATATCACATTGTGTTTGACCGGTCAGGCTCAGATTTGATTTTGTAAACCCCCTTTTCTGTTTGCGTGTGTCTGGTATGACTAATTGCATTTGGCTGGCACATCCAAATGCTCCATGTTTGTCAGTAATCATTTAAATTGAACACCATGACATTCCTCAAGAAGTCAAACCCTCGATTGCACAGTCAGAGGAGGCTGTCACAATAATGCCCTTATATTTTCCACATCTTTCATTTCCTGAAGAATAGTCTCTCTGCCAAAGTACAATGTAGTCTAATTTGTGATACACTACAAATAATGGATCTTTTTATGACAAGCTGTAGAAAGCAGTGGTTGATCTCCTCTGGTTTTATGTTTAAAAATAAACTAATAAAATAAGACTTAATAACTTAATTTAACAGTGTTTACTGACTGAGTTACACATCTAACTTGAATCTATTTTCTCTGTAATCATAGTGAATTAGGTGGGCAGAAGCATGCAAAATGACAGTGTGGTTATAATGTACTAATAATAAACTATAAATTCTCAACTGTAGTGTCATTGTACAAGAGGTACAGCAGTTTCACAGGAACAGCTCTACATACAGTATTTTCTATAGTCAAATGGGCCTTTGCTTATGACATCACAAGTTAACACCTTCTACAGAATCTGAAAAATGGTAGCATTTGCGGATGCTAATCCTTACAAAACGCCATCAAATGCGTCCCAAGCGTGTAGTCAGTAACCAGTCTTTTCAACAGATCCATCCTAAACACGGGGAACCAGGCTGGGCATTAAACATGCAGAGAAGTGCCTGCTGTCCACAGCTTGTCAATGTGCTTCCACTTATATCCACATCGTCCTCTTACTCTGTTTCTCTCATTTCTCTCTCTCTCTCTCTCTCTCTCTCTCTCTCTCTCTCTCTCTCTCTCTCTCTCCCCCCCTCCCTCTATCTCTTTTCACCCTGTCTCACCCCCAGGAAAGAGTTTGAAGTGGCGTTCCATGGGCTTTGTCTCCTAAACGGTTTCATTTTGTTGTGTCTAGTCTCCAGGCTTTGGCAGAGCATGGATGCTGAGCTGAAACCTAATCTAACTCTGTGCTTGCCACACCACAAGAGGTGGTTTTTAGGATCCTCTTAGTGGCTGCTGGCCACTTTATTCAGGACTCTGGGCTCACTAGTGAGGCCAACGGTTTACCATCATGGGAATATGGTTTGTTGCATCTACTACCCCCCTGCATCTAAATATTCTTCAGATATGGAGTAACTTACTCTGTCTCTTTACTTATGGTTTAGTTAAATTGTGCAATAATATTTTCATTATTTGTAATAGCGGTGATAGTTCAGACTTTTATGTACTGCTCCCACATAAAAAACATAAAATTGATGTTGCGGCAAAAAATATCCTGTGCAGGTTTAAGGCCTAAAGACCTTTCCTTAACCAGATTCTTGCCACAAGTGACGAGCTCCTATAGTGATGCACGACTTCTACCACAAGACTTAAAGAGGAGTTTTACGTGAAGGCTTTTTCAGTCTGTGATGGTACTTCGTAGTGGGGAATTGACGTAGGGCTCGGAAATATATCAAATACATTCAGTTAATTGAGGGTTTGCTTTCTGAAATTCATGAAAAATGCTTAAATCACAAAATTGAGATTATTGTTCTAGAAACATTCTGTTCAGCAAAAATGGAAAATGCAACCTGTTTACTTCTGTATATATTAAGACTGAATTGTGTGTTTCTATAGTCATATATGGCATGTCATTTTACCGAAAAAGGAGTGTTTTTGAGTTATATTGTGTCTTCAGCTCTTACAACCAGAAACAATTGATTACAATAATAGATTGTTCATAGTTTTTCCTCACGCTGCTCTAAGTTAATGCATATACTGCAATGATTTTCAAGTCACAGTCAATGAAGTCAAACCAACCTACGTCGTTTCTGATAAAGTAACTTAGCTGGGATTTGAATATAATAATCAATAAATACTGTAAAAACACAGCTGTGGTCCTGTTGGATGAAACTAGCTACAATGAATTGTAGGTTTCAAGACACACAAATCATGATGACGGGGTTACAACTCCTGCTTGAATCGTATCCTGTTCTGTATATCAGCATGTCTCAGCTGGCAACAATTCAATGAATACTATATTAAACACAGGGGAGGCAGTGAGTTTAACCAAACTATTCCTACTTTGAACCATTTTGAATAATCAGAGCTGAAAATTGGATCATATAAACTGTTTTCTATAAAGTTGGAATAAAGTTTGTATCTCTTCTCATGAAATGATTGTGGCAATGTGATTTATTCTTAATAGATAAAGTGTAACTGGTTCTCTGTATGTGACTACTGAAACTGGTCAAAGATGATTACTCATGTATATAACTATGAATAAAAAAGAGGAATATATCTGAAAACAAAATTATTCCAGCTTTATGGTTTTATCGTTGTTATGTCTGTGTTTTTAACTAAGAACATATCATTACTGCGGTTCATTGCATGTGATGGTGACACATGGTGATGGTCTGAAAAAGCCATACATATTTTTCTACACAGCTGGTGTTAGGTTTTCAATGAAATATAACTTTAACAGCAACCGAAGCAGGCGAACAGTGCTGCTGTGCTCAAGTTGCTGCTACTGTGGTTTTTCTGTCTACCTGTAATGCCTCAAACATCACACACACATGCATACACACATAGCTCTGGGTTCCCCGGCCTGGCTGGGCTGTGGGTAGCTTGTAACCCAAGTGTTTTATTAGCAACTGGTCCAACACAGCTAATTGCTTCCTGAGGGAGCCGCCTCCCTCCGCTCCATGACTGATTAACGGCCCACGTTATGTGTCTCGACAACCTTGACAATCTTTTTTTTTTTTTTTTTTCCTTTTTGGTCACAAAACTTTTTATTACACTGCACTGCCACAAATCTCCAGTGTAAATCTCTCTACCCAATATTTCATTGTGAAGCAATAACCACTGTGGAGCATTTTGTTAATAATTGTTGTATATTATTATGATTTAATGGTTATTCGAAATGCTCTGGTTTTAATACTTATTCAGTATAGTTAGCCATACAACTGTCATAGTCATTTGTATAAGCGATTCAGTGTGTGCAATTTACTGATAAGCTCTAATTATTGTTTTTAATCCTTATAAAATTACTAATATTAAATTTTCACATGCACACTGAGATGATTTCCTTCCTGTGATTTATTTGACTTTTTTTTTTACATATGTGTTGCCTTGTTTGGAATCAAATAGGGAATCAGTGGTAAAATAAGCTTTGTTGTTTTTTTTTTTGCATCATTGAAAAATTGTTGAATTGTTGAAATTGTCTTTGTTCACCTATTTTAAAACAGATGGACGATACAGACAGAAATGCCATGTTTTATTGTTAGTCATTTACAACCACTAGATTTGAGCAACACTCCGTCTTTGACATTTATCTCATTGGCATTTGTATGATAGTAGTCAGTGAATTATAGTGATGGTCTGAGTTAAGAGCATGAATATTAGGGTAAGGTGTTTATTTCTTTTTCCACAATCTAGTCTGGGTCATTCAGACTCTGGATAAAATTAGATCTGTGACTTTTTCCTCTCATGGGCCTTTTATCTTTCAGTCTGAATTTAATTATTTTCTTCCACAAAAAACACTTGTTCATGCCTATTACTTTCAACAGATTTTATGTTGCTTTCTGTCTGTGTGTGTGTGTGTGTGTGTCTGTGTGTGTGTGTGTGTGTTCATGCGTGGGTTGACTGTTGACACATGCTTGTAACACACATGATTTTATGCATATAAAAAAAGGGGCAAAAACCAGACATCATCTGGTTTTTGACCCGTTAATCCCCAAAGGAAGATCCTGAATGTATGATGAGTGGATGTCTGAGTGGGTAGACATCAGCTCTGTGGCTGCTGAAAATTTCCCGTAATTTATTTACTTTCCTCTTTGGCTTAGATATTTTTGTGATGTGCAGCTTTGCTGTTCTCTGCTAAACTTTGTTCTTCAGGAACTTAATTACAAATGCTGAATATGATCATGAAAAGCAGTCGCTGGTTTCCGGACTTTTCTTGTTGCATACTCTTGTCTCATATGTGTCTTTGATGATGCCATTGGGATCCATGAGCAGATGGGTTTCAAAAGGCTGCTTTCCCAAACAGGATATAGATGATGTGTAGGCCTGGTGCTCCCTGGAGCAGTGATCAAATGGTGTTCTTCCACCCCCCACTGCTCCCTCCGTCTCTGCAGGGTGGGGCCCGGACGGACAGCCTGAGGAAGAAGAGGTCTTCCTCAAGTGTGTTTCAAGGTCACATTGTGACACGTGCATCATCATCACATCCTGTGAATCATCTGGAAATCATTGGACATCATCAATTTATTTATGTCTCTCTTACAATTAAGTGGAGTCCACATGTTCCTATCTTTGTCTCAAAGAAAACATTTTCATATTAAATTAAACTACAACCTGTAAAGGTAGCTCTTCCTACTTTACTTATTCCAAAATATGATCTGTTCTTTGAATTCCATGCAATGAAACATCATGTTTCGTTGAAGGATCTGTGACTTCTTATGCCTGTCCTCAATAGACAGGAGGTAGGTGGACCACTAAAGACCAGAGCATTTGCATAACAACTTCCGTCTGTGTTCAGATTTAGGAAATGAGAGTGACTTGGCTTGGGTTACTTGTTACTTTTTTTTTTTTTATCTTTTATTTGTTGACTTTTATTGTATTAAACCAAGCTCTGGCATCTTTCCCTTAACTCTAACAAAGTGCTTTCAGTGCCTAAGCTAACCATGAAAAACCTCTATCTTCTGTCTGCAAAACCAGAATGCAATACACCAACTATAGAACATCTACATTTAAGTTCTTTTACACTTCTGTAGCATGACCAACATGTAAATATTATAATGAAATTAACCATAATGAGGTTCCCTTTACATTTATAACTATTTAATCGCGTATGAGCAGGATTTCTGTGATACAAAGTTGTCTATCCATGATGTTTCTTCACCATACAGTCTCATCCTACTCTACCTAAGTCTCCCTCCATCATTCTGCACCTCGTTTTGACCCCTGAACACAGCACACTTTAATTACTGTCACTGTTGCATGTATAATGGTGGATCAGGGCCCTGAAACCATGTTCAGGCAAACTGCGGTGAAATGCATACTTCTGGTTTGGGCTTGGAAGAACCCCCTCCTGTGCTTTCTCTCAGAAGTCCATAGTCCATGTCAAGTACGGAAATACATTATTGACATGGATTTGTTTTGTACCGTTTCTTTTTAATATTTTCTTTCACATATGTGTCAGAATTGGGGACATCTGTCTTAGAGCAGACTCATCTGATAGATCTGTCCTCTGCTGCACACTCACATGTGTTTCAGTGTATGTGCAGCTGGTTTTCAATGGAAGACAATGGCTCCAGAATTTGCATTTAGTACAATAGTGTGAGCGAGACAACTCAATTGACTCGGGCAGATTTTTCTGCCCAACGTGGTGGCAACCGAGTGGGCAAAGGATCTCGGACACGGTTGATAGGACGGCTGTGGGGCCAGAGGGAGGTGGAGTCATTTTCGCATTAACAGAATCACATTTTGAGAAAGATGCAGCATTCCAAGGCCTCTTTATTTGATTAGCTGTAATGTCATAAATGCAAGAATGTACTCTGATAAATAGCAAAAGTAGCTGATGAATTAGTTATTCCCGTCAGCAAATACCCACGCTCGCTTGCCCTCCCCGTCCTCGTCCCACGGGCCACATTGCCTCCTCAATCTGCAATATGGAGCATAATTATACTAATTTCTTTCAATTGCATTAGCCGGGGCCTGGAGAAAAGAAAGGCTGTCTTTCTAAGCAGGAGCCTTGACTATGCAGTCAGCCTCCCTGCACCTCAGAGAGCAAGTACAAGGGGAGGCAACATGACCTCTGCTCACCCCCCCCCCCTTTCTCATTTGCCTTCTTTTCTCTCGCTTCCTTCATTCCCCGAAGCTCTTGTCCCTCTTTTCTCATTCCATATTTTACTCCCACACCAATTGCTTCATCTTGAACTGCAAAGAAACTTACACAAAACATTACATGCTGTTTCCACTGGTGACGTTACTTATAGAACTCGATAATTCATATATTTTGTGCTTTTGTTATTTCTATATGACTTGGAACTGTCGGGCCTTCTGTTCATATGATATTATGGATCATTAACGTCCCCTGTACATAAACAGTGGTTTATATTCAACCCACCGGAACGTCTAACTTTAGGAAAGGCTTTACCCCTTACAGTTTTCAGCTGTAGATACCCTTACACAGATACCTTGAATAGAGCCTCACCTTTTTCCTTGACGTGGATCTCTGTTTGCATCGTTATATTTCCTGAATATGAATTTCACTCTAATATGGAATTATGGATTCCTGTTTTGTGTTTCCTTTCCAACAAGATCCAGTTCTCCGTGACCAGGTCAAATCATACTGGCCTGGTGGATTAGAGACTCTGGGGGACTGCAGGGTGCTGGTAGTGGGACACAGGCTCGGTTATGAAAGGCACCATTGTCCTGCCTGGCTCACCAACATAGAAAATGAATAAATCAAAGAGGAGAGATCAAGAGTGGAGAAAAGGAGGGGTCTGGGGGGGGGTGGGGGGTAGCTATCTGGCATCTGCATTTTTAAACAGGGCATTTGGAGGAATGTTGTTATCATCCACCCTCAGTCGCTACAGTGTCGAAGAGTTTTACATAGAATTAAAGCTTGATCTGACCTCTGATCAGATCTACACAGTGCCTCTTCCTGTTCACTGCATGTACCAGATATCTCAGACGATTAGGACTGATCCTGATTTTTACATTCTCTAGATAACCTCTATTTATGAGCACCTGGCTGATGTTGAAATGGACACATGCCATTTTATATTTCAAGCTATTTTTTTGCCTCCCACATCGAGCAGTTGCATTCACACGGCTCTATTCGTGTTGATTTGATTCAGGGATTTGCTTTCGTCTTTTTTACCCTCAAACAGCAGTTGTCGGTGATTTTTTGTAATTTGATTTAAGTGGGATATACAGTAAATCTGGTTTACATATTAGCGCCTCAGCCAAAAATAGCTGCCCTTTTCAAATGCAACAAACAAGGGTCGGTGCTTCCTTTAAAATGACGCTAATATACAGTAATCATCATCAGACATCTGCCATAATATAAAATAATCTCATTAAAAGTAAATGAATAAAACATGGGACTTTCCTATTAAAACAAAATTAACATTTCAGCTTTGAAAATTTTTTCCTTTTTTCCCAAACAATGTCCAGATACGTGATGTTATGGGATTGTAAAATCAAAATCAGTTATTAAGATTCTTAAACTGTATAATCCTGTACGACAGTGTTGGAGGTTTCACAAATGCTGCATTGGTTTTTACGTAACTGAATTCTTGGATACTGAAGTCCCAAAATCAACAAGTAGCAAATCAGATTCCTTGATCATACAAATAAGAATTTAGTAGATAAGCATGTTATCTTTAAGCTGGTTCAGTTTTATCCATAGTTAGATCCTCAATTATGGCTAATGGCTCAATAAAGCATCATTCCTATCCTGCATCATAGGTGACATTGATTTTGTAACAAAAACAAATGAATTTTGAGCGATACAGATATATTTAAAGAAACATACTTCTGTTTTAGGTTTCCCAAGTTCAAACATGTTTAAAATGATATAATAAATGTATGTAATACCTCTTAAATATCTATAAAACATCTGTTCAGGTCAGTACTCCACTATTAAACCACAAACAACCACAACTTATGACAAATAGTGTGTTTTCTTTGTTTTTGTCAATTGGTACCAAGAGTCTTGGCTGTAATTTGTAATTTAGTGGAATTTAGTGGCATTTAGTGGTTAGTTTCATCCACCCCTTTTTTATTAATCTGCAAAATTTGGGGGATTTTTCCATGACCTGTGTCCTAACTGTTCACTAAGTTGTATGAAAACTGGTGCAATGGTTTTTGTGAAGTCCTACAAGGGATCACATAAACATAGGGTACCTAAGAGAAGTCAGATACAAAATCCTTTGTTCTTTTTCCATTCTAGTAATTCTTTTTTTGATTCTGTTTTGTCTTTAAGGTTCAGTGTGGAATATATATATATGTATCTAGTGGTGAGGCTCACTTCACCCAATGCTACAACATGAAAATCAGAATTTATTTTTTTTTGTCCATTCTTGTCTTTTTAATTAAGGCGAGGTTAACTCTGGTTCACACTCAAACATAGTTGGTGACTTTAATGCACCTTAATGGTGAATGCCATCCATAAAACCAAATAAGAGAGAAGACCAAGTTTTCTTGTAAACATGGAGGTGTGACCAGCTCCTTCTGTACAAAGGAGTGGTTCATTCAAAAGACAAAAAAAACAGAGCTATGGGCATTATCTGTAATTAGAAACACCTAAATTCCCCTAAACAGACTGAATGTATAAGTCAGTGATATCAAATATGCACGCTGTGGGCCAAACCTGACCTGCCATGCTGTCCAATCCGGCCCATGGGATGAATTTTTAGGTGTAAAAATTACACTGAAGATAACAAGAGTCAAGGGTGTCAAAGTTCTTTTAGTTCAGGAGCCACATAAAGTCCAATTTGATCTGAGGTGGACCAGACTGACCTATTAATAATGACAACTCCAAATACCATTTCCATCATGCGAGTAAAATTACATGATGGAAATGTTTATATTTACAAAGTATCCCTTCAAAAAAAATGTGAGTAGTCTAAACAACCTGAAATTTCATAGTAAAAATAAGTGGAATTTTAACAATATTATGCCAGTTACTAAATATTTTGTGCCTCTGTAGATCCACTGTGATCTATAAGTTGTAATGCACATGTGGAAATGCGAAGCTGAGGCATAATATTGTTAAAATTGCACTTTCATTTTTTTTTCTCACTAAAATAAGAAATATTGTTGGTCGTTATTTATAGATTATTACGCCATTATTTTACTGGTGGTCACTTGAGATCAATTTGGGCTGTATGTGGCCCCTGAACTAAAATGAGTTTGACAGGTTTAAGTTGAGTCATTAAACTCAAGTCTAAGTCATTTGATCCGAGTCCACAGCTCTAATACGTGTTAGAAACATCCAATTAGGAGGGTTTTACCTACAAATAACTTCATGTCTTCTTAGTAAATAGTCCCCATTCATCAACTTACAACTGCGTGTGGTTTGCTGACCAGTCTTACAACCAGTATGGACCAGTAGACTGCTTCATCCCAGTAACAGCAAGACAGCAGCTGGCTCTCTGATTCAGTTCAACACAGTGGCACTTTGCTGCTGCTGCTGCTGCTGCTGCCGCTGCATCCCGTCCCAGGTGTGTGTGTTCACTTCAGTGTGTGTATGTGTGTGTGAATGCTCTGCACAATGGCAGGCCTGTGTGACCCCGTGCATCTGTGTTTGGCCCATACAAGCTCTACTGTCCTCTGCTCGCCGCTGGGTCCTCACTTTAGCGTTGACAGCACACTACAGGTGCCCGACACATCTGGCCCTTTACACAACCAAACACACACACACACATCTGCTGAGGCACTGATAAGCTGAATTAAGTCGAAGCTCAAAGGAATACACTAACAAAATCAGTAGGAACATAATAAATTGCCTTCAGTTGCTACTCTAAGAAGTGAGAGAAGTTAAGTGACTTTTTTTTTTCTTTTTTCTTTGAGGGGGTCACAAAATGCGCTCATTATTTGACCAGGCCACAAGTTCATGACCAGACTTCGAGTCATTAATGAAAGTCTGTGTCTGGGGTGGGATTCTGAACAGTCATCACACTGTTATTTCATCTAACAACCCCCAACATCTTTCAGTACCAAACACATCCTGCACATAATCATCGCTCTGTCCCACTGCAACCTCTGTTTGCTAACTCTGGACAAGCAAAAAGTTTAGTTGAAAGGGGCCATTTATAGACATTTTTGTAAGCTAAAAGAACATTTGTAATTCATTTGGTAACTGCTGCAACACAGTGCCACCCTGCAGTTGTTGATTTGTTCTTCAGTCTGCAGAGCACTTGCGTGTAGTGATATGCACACTTCTAGATTTGCAAATGAATTATAGGAGTTAGCCTGTCTTTTTTCTACCATCAGCTATGCTTTTTTTTTTTGTGGTAAGCACAGAGAGTTTGCAAATTCAGGTTACAGGTGCACTTCCCGCTTCACTTGACTGGATATTTGCATGAGCGTCTATAGGAGGAAGTATCTCCTGTATCTCCTGTCATAGTGATCACTCAGTAGAGTCAAACCTCTGCCCATTAACATCTGACTGTGTAAGATGCTTTTCTTGTGTTCATGTTTTCTTCTTCCTATGTGACTGTCAGATTTAGATCATTTTAAAAACAAGACGGTCAGTCACTAAGTAACAAAATTAATTGTTAATTTTGTCATATATTATAGGGTTTTGCATAGCTCAAAATGAGACAGAAGTGCTAACATCTTATTCATGTGCACTCATATTCCTGCATGTTACACCTTTAACTGACTTATTAGAGTCCCCAATTCCAATCCAACTTTATTAACAGAGCACTTTAAAAGAGGTGTACAATAAAAGCAACTTTATAAAATACCCAAAATGAAATGAAATACGTAAAACACAGTAAATAAATGCATAAGACATATTAAAATACATACAGGAAAAACATAAAAGAGTAAAATGATGAATTTATATGAGCCAACATGTAAAAAAAAAAAAGAATAAATAAATAAAACCAACATCCTACGTGATGTTTAGAGTCAAAGAAAAGAGGCGAGTTTGGAGAAGAGGCTTAAAAAAAGGACAGTGAGGAAGCAGTTCACAAGTGACTGATATTTTTTACAACCGAAGGAAATATCAGTCTGCATTCATATAACACTATAGTAACCAGCTACACTGTTTCATTAATAGAAATCCACCAAGTCAGTCAAGCAAAAGCAGAAATATCAGACGTATATCACAGATTGGCCAGTTATCTTGTTATCTCTTTGTGTAAGTTTAGACAGAGAGCTACAGTTGTTGGAGGTCATGAAAAAAAAATGAGATCAGTGTGGTAAACCATCTGTTTGGCAACAGCACAATGAAGTTTAGCAGCTCCTTTTATATACCGGTAATTTAATATTTCTGTTTAGTAAAGATCTAATCAGAAAGAGTATCGTATAAATGTCTCTTGAGTTAGATGCTAAAGATGTTTGTCCAAAGTGGCATATTACTTGAACATTTTTCAACATTTTTCAGCCTTAAAATTGATTTGTTTGATACTTTAGATAAAAGAAAGTTACTAATATTTATTGCAAAAGTATGTTTTTCTTTATCGCTCACTGCTAATTTGATATATGTGAGTACTTCACTGACTGCGAGAGAAAATTAGTAAACTGAGGTTGTCATTGTTTCATGACACTTTATAGACACCTGTGTGACTTTTTTAGTTCCAGTACTGATTCTGATTCTTAAGCTTTGTTTACAGAGTAACACATATTGAGCACTGATGTTTCATTAGTTAGCAATATGTTATGATTAGTTATGATTACAGTGTAAAATATCTGGTGTTGTTATTTTGTTATTGTGTGTTTTATTTCATGTCCAGTGTCAAGCCTTTATTTTTTTTAACATGTATTTATTGAGATTTTCTTCTTTTAACCAAGACAACAATTTACAAACAAACAACAAGGCACATATAGAGCATATATGTAAATTAAAATCCAAAATACACACAAGAAAGAAACAACTAATAATAATATTACAGAAAGATAAATAAAGAAAAAAAAACAATCAAATAAATAAGAATATACAGTATATAGATTTGTGTCAAGCCTCTATTTAATAATGTGACCAGAATTAGCAATTCAGTATTTATTTATGGATCTGCAAATGTGAGCTTGCGTCTTTTTTAACTAGTAACTAGCAAGCTCCGGATCCATCGTAAATGACTTTACACCTCTGATGATTTTAGATAAAACCCATATCTAATCAGAAAAACACCCCAAGGAAACTTGCAGAATCTCTCTTCTTGGCTTTGCTGGATTTCTGAGTGTGTGAGATCTGTGTGTTATTTCAGGACTAGGTCCGGTGGGTCCGGTCACAGGACATGACAGTTGGCCAGTGGAGAGCAGCCTCTGGGCCAGTGCAACCCCCCCACCCCCGCCTACCTCTCTCTCTCTCTCTCTCTCTCTCTCTCTCTCTCTCTCTCTCTGTGTGTGTGTGTGTGTGTGTGTCTCTCTCTGGGTGGCCTGCGTTTATGAGCTGTAGGAGCAGGTCATCTCTGAGCCGAACACACGGCGGCTGCAGCAGGACGGTTACTGGGTCAGCCCTGAAGGAACCACAAGGAATTTTTCTCCGCCTGTGTGTGTGTATGTGTGTGTGTGCATCCTCGCTTCTGTGTGCGTTTTTCAGACTTCCTGTGTGCAGCGGTGCGGGGGTGCTGAAGATGGGGGTGAGATGACCCTTGACCTCGACCACATGTCCTGGTCTTTTAGCTGATCACCCACACTTCCGCCTGCAGGACTTCTCTGCTTCTCCCTCAGGGCCTGAGAAATCTCCCCGCTCATCAGCGCCGTATCACAACCAATATCATCATCGTACTTGTTGTTTGCATTTTGGCACCGAATATAGTTGGCAAGCGTTTTAAAAAACAATAACACTCTAGAGAAGTAAGAGCCAGAAGTCTAAAAGAAAATATATTTGCGAGTGTGAACCTTTACTTTTTTCACTGAACTGATTTATCTGTGGTAGGAGAAACTATATTAATATCCCATATCAGTCTCATTCAAATTTCATATTACAATACCTATTTTTTAGCCATTTTCCACATGTATTTCAGCCATAAAATATCAAAATACATACCAAGTTTCTCCATCACTGGCGACCTTTTAACCCTGTCCTTCCCTGGGAACATTATCATTCCTGTCTTCTCATTCACAGAGAACTAGTCACCAGGCTCAGGCCAAACCCACCACAACGCTGTCTTTGAGTAACTTTAATGATAACTCTGAGGTACACGATTCCAACCAATGTGAAGCTGCTGGTCTCTTTACCCGCTCCTTATCAGCCAGTGAATTGAAAATTATTCAATTATATACATCTCCTCTTCCCGAGGATTACGTCCACTCCCGGTAGTACGCACTATTTTACTAATGTGGTTAAATACAGTTAAATTATATAATCACAGAGGCTGCAATTAGTGCAGTATGCTTGTCAATAAAGGGGCCAGTATGTGTGTTGGCAGGGTGTGCTCCCCTCCATGGTCCCAATTCCTGTAATTAAATGTAGGGGTCTGCATTTTGGTTTATTGGATTAATTTTGACTGATTAGCCCTGGCATTGACTGATGGGTAAAACAGAGGCGGTGGTGTGCTGGTGGAGACAGAAAGGGGTCTTGCATCATGTGCATGCATGCATTTTGTGCATGTTTACCATTTCCTATTGGCTGGCATTGGTGCTTAAGATAAGACCGTACTGAAAGTCAAAGGTCAATAAACACACAACACAACACAACCTTAAATTGTCTTTTTTCCATTCTTGTAAAGCACTATGAATTGCCCTGTGTATGAATTGTGCTATACAAATGAATTTGCCTTGCCTTGCCTTGCCTTAAACATTACTTGTATTTTGTCATGCATATGTTGTTTCAGTGCCGCAAAATAAAGTGGACAAGGCAGCATGAGTCTGCTGTGTGTGTGTGTGTGTGTGTGTGTGTGTGTGTGT
>JAPQRQ010000027.1:19317866-19345887 GCA_037367365.1 Apogon talboti
GATGGATGGATGGATGAATGGATGGATGGATATAAACTGAAGCAGTAGGTGCTACATTATAGATGTGTGTAAGATTTTGGGGATTTGATAATAATGTTTTCCCTGGTGAATAATTATCAGAAAATATTATCATTGCTGTACTATGAGTACACAGGGATCATGTCTGATCTATGAAATCTACCATGTTTCTAATGTTGCTCAAACTTTTTCTTCTTCTTTCAGGGTCATTGTGGGCTGGACTTAATATCCCTTTAACAAAAAAAAGTCGAAAATGTACAAATCAAATACTGGCTTTAGAGTGAGCAATTAGTTTTCTTAGGTTTATTTACAGTACTAAAATATTTGTGTTTACATGCATATATTGTTATATAATTTCACATAAAGGTAAACTTTGTCACATTTCTTGGTCTTCATCTGTAAACCCTGTTCAGACTCCATCCTTCCTTTTATACATAGAAGTCTTTTCTAATTGTTTCACAGTGGTTATGCTCTAAAGAAAGGGAATGTTTCCAGAGGGAATACAGCCAATGCAAATGCTTCCTCCTCCTGTGCTCTGTGTGTATCCAACCAGCAGATTTACAGAATTGTGGGTCTGTGTGTTCTTTGCCCACAGTTGTGTCTCTCAGACAGAACTGCATCACATTAAGAGCAGTGCAGTAAGCAAGAAGAGCAGAATGAACCAGAGCTAGAAACTCACTGCTGAATAGAGCACAACAACAGGAAAATAGAAGTATATACACTTCAAGTAGTGGGCAGGTAATCTGCAGGTAAATAATAATAATAATAATAATAATAATAATGGATTAGATTTATACAGCGCTTTTCTATTAACACATACTCAAAGTGCCACACCACATGCTTCTAGAAGATCAAAGGTAATGACTGAGATTGTCTTTCAGTTATTTTTACAAAGTGGTCATAGTTTTTTAACATAAGTGTAAGATCTGACTGCATGTTCCATCGCTGGACAATGCAGAGGGGAGCAGAGTGTTCCAACATTACGCCTACCAGCAGAGGCCTGGAGTGCATCCAAGAGAGGAATGAGGGAAAGACAGATACACCAGGGAATGGAAGGAAGGGCAAAATGATAGAAGAGTTTGGCACTGTGGGCATATTAGGGCAGTTTTTCTATCCAAGTGTCCCTGGCCTGTTCAGTTTTCAGTTTAGAGAAGAATAGAGTTCAGGAACAAGAAAGAAGATTTAATATAAAATACTAAGGAGCTCGGGACTGGAGAGAAGGAAAAAAGAGCGATTGCTGAGATGACACTCCTCAGGAGGTGGGGGAGTTAGTGTATTGTGCAGTCCATGCTGTTTGTTTTATTGGCCTATGGGGGAAAGAGGAACAGAACATTTGTACTGGATAGAGGGAACCATAAGGCCTGCACTTTATTTGTGGATGATCCCTCGACTCTTTGAAAGAGCATCATGACTCACAGATCTCTGTTTCTTACTGTCACACCATTCTACTGGTGCATTTGTTTTTTACCCCAACCTGCCACTTCTCTTTATTCTCCAGATCAGTCTGTTACCAATATCAAGCACAGATTCTGCTTATCTTGTTTCCTCATCCTCACTGAATTAATCGTAATAAAACATAACATGATGAGAGCATTTAAAACCTGTGTTCGCCTGCTTGGAGGACTGCCAAACTGTCATACATGGTTCTCCAATGAGGTAGTGCATTGGCTCAGCATCCAGACAGACTGAAAACTCAGGTGTAGTTTAGAGCTACGGTGTTTATGAGGCTCGATGAGGGTGTAATCCAAGTAATTGTTTATTACAGACCTCAACCTATGTTATAAGTAATTACTTTCGGGTGCCCCTGCCCTGTAAAAATCAGTTTTGTTTCCTGTCTGGGTTCATTTCACTACAATCTAAGCTCCTCTTTCCAAAATATATGTATTTAACTGCACCTTGTGAATGATATTCCATATAATTGTGGTTTTTCTATGAGCAGTACAGTTGTAAAATACATGCATATGCTATTTAAGATCATTAGAGCTTTTGATGGTGTGGAGCTATTCCTCAGTGACACTCCATCGCCTGTGCCTATAAAACTCTCTGTACAGAGTCAGTGGGGGATGATTTTAAGTGTGGCACGGTGCTCTAATAGCCACTTCCTTAATCAGATGGCTGGACAAATTGTAATCATTAGTACTGTAGAGAGCAGCGGCCACAACACGGGCCTCGAAAGTCATTAAAGTGAGTCAACCAGACTGGGAAATGAGAGAAGGAGGAGAAGGAAGGGAGAGTGGAGGAGGGTGGTGTCTGTCACACACCTGAGTCTGTTTGCCATCAGGCAGCCGAGGCAGGCAGACCAATTAGGGCCTTAGTAAGCACTGCAGCTCGCACCAACAAAAGGCTTGCATTATAACCATCCACATATGGATGCAAGTATGACTCATACCAGCACATGGGTACTGGTACTAATGACTATTTTAACTGTCTATTAATAATTTCCTCAATTAATAATTTAACTGTGTATGAAATGTTTGAAAACAGACATGGTCACCAAACAAAAGAAATTAAGATTATTATTAAAGATGAGTAAAGAAACCAGAAAATGTTCACATTTAAATGGACAATGTGTCATTTCAGTAACAAAAGTAGCCACCAATTACATTGTGAAGTACTGTAGGATCATGGGAACTTTTCTTCAAAATATGGCCTAACTCTTTTACAGGCAGTGTATTAAAGTTTTATTCACCTTACGTGAAGTGTTGGATATGCATCCATTTAATTCTATTGAAGCAGCAAGTTGAGTTATACATTGGGGAATATGACGCCAGTGACAAGCAACCAATGAAAAAGGCCATGACACTAAATAAAAATATGGATTTTTCTTAATTTGTTGGAAATATTTTATATAATGTGTAGGCATAGGGTTTTTTTGGATGTTGGATGCAGAAATATATAGCTTTGAGAAGATGAAATTGTAGAAATTATATTTTTTCTATGAAAATATTGTTTAAGCCAGGCAATTGTTTATCAAAATAGTTTCAGTTTATTGATTAGGTGACAACTAATCGATTATGTGTGCATGCAGTCGTACCAATGGGCAGTCACCCACACAAAGTGCAATTACAGTCACAGTACAACAATCACACATGCACGCACACTCAGTTGGATATAAATACAGCTCATTCTGTGATTCACTCTGTACCTCTGTTGTTCTTCTTCGCTATTTGACGATGATCACTTACAGCAACAAAAATCAGCGAGCTGTCAAAACGATGACACCTGTGAATCCTTGGCTTATCTCCCTTTGTATCTGCCACATTACACTGACGCATCATCCTTGTAATTCTGAGCTTGTGTCTCATCTTTTACTGTTTAATGTCAATGGAGTGGGAAATAAATTGTCAGGGAACATTAAATTCTAAGATTGGATTGACTCGGTCTGTTTTATGATGCAACTCAGGACCCTTAAACATAAATGGTCCATCTAATATACATGAAGCTTGAAAAGTTGTACTACACAGACAAACACCAATAGTAAAAGAGCACAGACATTTGTGCATGGCCACACAGCTGCACATGCTTGAGCGACGTGTGCATCTGTCCCAGATACATCCGTCAGTGCCTCCACATCTGTGTGCTCCAGCTCAAGCCTTTCGCTCCGGCCCCTTGCACCCCGCACACGTTCCCCTCAACCGAGCTTGGCCTCATGCCACCCTCCTTCAGTTTTCCAGCTGAGTGATACATGCGCTAACCTCAGACAGATACAGTCCTGTTGGTTACTCAAAGTAGGAATGTGATACGGCGGGTTTTATTTTAAACGTCTTTTTTGATTGAGAGGAAGATGTGGCAACTGCTTAGCTGCACTTCTAATGGTCTTAATGTGGAGTGTCTTTTCACGGTGACACATGTTCAAAGCTTTTCTGGCATGCTCGCTCAAGCAGCAAATGCAGCGCCGCGAACGATCCATCATCTGTCGAAAACGTGACTTTTCTTTGAAACTCTCCTCACGGACGGACATCAGACAGGGGACGTCATTGAAGCTGGTTGATGAAAGTACTCAGAACTGAAAGTGACTGAAACAACACAAAGCATTGCCAAGAAGTTTAAACATAACATTTGTAAGACTAAACTGCAACATTTTATTTTGGGTAATGCCAGGACATGTGCTTTACCCAAAGACCCAAACAGCCACTGAAAAACAAATTCATCTACTGATATAAAATAATTAATAACTGTTGATCCATTAATCCTATCAATACATATAAATAACTGGTGTAAAATGCAGTTCGTCACCTTTTCACGGTCATCAGATATGACCCATTTGGACGTTCAGAGGCTTCGTAGTTACCATGGAAACACCGTCATCTTCTACAACAGTGATTCACCATTAAAACCCATGGAGTTGGATCAGTGACAGTGGATGGACACACTTGGTTTAAGATCAGTTAATGATATATTTTGTTGAGAAAAGTCACTATTTCCTCACATTTCTCTGTTTTTGATTTAATGACCCTCAACTTTAATCTGAGCTTTTATGAACATCTGCAGGATCAGTAAATTTTTAATTTTGAAAATACCTTATTTTCAATGGAAAGGCATAAAATACAGAGGATACTATTACAATAAATAGTGATAAATAATTGAAGAAAGGTTAAATATAGAGGAAAAAGTCATTTAGGAACTACCACAAAAGTATCACTGGGTATTTATGGGTTAAAAAAAAAGAGAAAGAAAAATGTAATTGCAAAACTTCACAAAAACATAGTGAAAATCAAGTGCCATGAGACTAGTTTCAGAGCCTGTGAACATGAAAAGAGAAATGGGGCAAGTCTTACTCGAAGATATTTGTCCAATGTGTTAAAATGATGTGTTTATTTGTTTGCGAGATGCTGAGTTCTTGTCCTGTGATAATGTTGTTGTCTTGGCATCTTACATGACAGCATCATCCCCCCCACCCCCACACCTTCACCTCTAACTTACCCCTGCCCCGAGGTCGTTAGTCATAAGCGTGGAGGGAGGGGAAGGAGAGCTGTGAACGGCGCAGAGGGGACAGCGCAGAATGGATCCTATTGTTAGCCCCACAGGCCAGAGGGTGCTGTCTCACCCGGGGAAGTATCGCCATTTGGACTTGTTTGCAGCCAAGTGTGTTGTCTTGTGTGTGCGTGCGCTTGTCTGTTCGTTCTGTGAATGTGTGCGTGTGTGTGTTTTTCTTCAAGTGCATGTATGTGTTAATGTGTGTCTGCGCAGACGTGTCACCACGGCAACTGCTGCTTTTGGTTGTTCATTTCCATTTAGCATGTGACGTGACACAGGCTGACACTACCACATGAGCATGTGAAGCTTGTCACAATCTAATTCATAAACTTGTTTTCTATCACATATTATCACTGTTGCCTCTAAAGGTATTTCCATATGTTCTCTTCTCTGCCTGGCCAAAAGTGTGTGTATGTACTGCATACATGTGTGAGTTCGTGGGTGGGTGCATTCACCAGAGATGGCTTGTCCTAATCTGTATTTATGTACTTGTGGTCAAATTAATATAGATTACCATAATCATATCTGGCTGTGACATGACATTGATTTCCGGCCAGCACTCTTTCATACATCTCGGCAAACCCATTCCTCTTTGACTCCCCTTTAAATTCAGCCCAGATTGTCAACGACCTATGCGCCGAGTGAGCACACCTTGTTTCGGGAGACACGGGCCAAGGGGAAAATCAGCCTGTAATAAGTATGTAAGGGAAAAGACTCACCCTGCCAAAATGGCAGCCGCCCTGTACACTGTTCAGCTGGCAATGCGACAGCCAAAGGAAGGAGAGGAGGGATGGGGTTGGAAACGAGCAAAAGTAAGAGTGATTTTCTCCCAGACCTCCTGTTGCAGAGAAACAGCATGTAAGAACGTGATGAGAAGAGTGTGAAGAGGCTTAGCTGAACCATCAGATTGTTTCTCATCTTTATCCCTCTTTGTATGCACTCTTTTTTCTTAATAAAAACAAATAATTTCCCCTATATGTATCCATCTATATCAAATAACCTATACTCCACCTTTACCTTGACAATGTATAACATTATAATCATGGTCTGTTTACCAACCACGCCATGCCCCAAGCTGTTAAATTAACACTGTGACCCAGACTTATCTCTCTGTATGCCTCCCTTCTCTTGCTGTGCTTTACAGGGTGTTAGCAGCTCTAAGTTTTGTTGTAAGTTGAGTCTTGAGTCTGAGCAGAGCGGAGTTTAGTAGGGAGGAGGCTCCCAGCATGTTGGAAACCACAGCACCACCGGCGCCAACTCCAATGAGACATGAGTTATAGCTACGGCTTCCCCGAAATCAAATAAATAATCTCTGTCTTATTTATTTACTCAGGCTCTCATCATGATTTGCAGCCTCTCAATTATTCTATCGGGGTAAAAGGACTCACTTGCTCTCTTGTACCGTTTGGCCTCCGCTTACGCTTCGCACACACATCACCGCCGATTGCCAGACACACACCTGTCACCTGTTTTTACATTTATATTTCAGTCTGGATATTTCATCATTAAAGTAATTGCAGCTGTGTTATAAGAGTGTAAAATAATTGTCAGAACATTTAATCACAGGCAGAGCGCGGCACAGACAGAAGCAAAAACATTCAACCAGCCTACCTATAAACACACACACACACACACACACACACTCAGAATGAGTTCTTGGTAGCAACAGCGTTACAGCTATCAGAACTTCTTGGCCATGTGTTGAGTGCAATAATGGTAAAGGCAACGACAGGCTCGGCCCATACTCTCAATAAGGCTCCCCAAGTGCTAGGTGTGGAAAGGTGTCTGGCAAAGAGCCTGACCGCAGCACTCAAAGAGCACTTTGTCTGGGCACTTCACAGCCACCATACCTGTTCATGTTGTGGAAACAGCTCAGCGTTGTCACACAGTTGATTTAATAAAATTGGATCCCCAATATGAGACTTCTAGTGTTTCAGCAGCGCAATAATCGTAATGGAAACACATATACTCCACAGGGCCCCCACCATCCTACACCCCCCCCCCCCTCCTCCCTTCTGGCTTTACAGGCATCCTTCCAGAGTCAGAAGGAGACCCAGGGTAAACGGATACTTCCCTACTGTGAGCCTCGGAGTCTGGGTACGGGCGAGAGCAACCCCACGTCCATCACGGTCTCCTATCTAGACCCAGGCCTGGTGTTTGCTGCAGCTCACACACTTGTTAAGCGCTGATTGCAAAAACAGAAAACGTCAAACAGGAAAATGACGGTACTGCCAATGCGGTTAAGGTGCTGCCGCGGTTTTGTAAGTTGGTTTAGTCTCCTGTGTAATGACATTTCAGGATATGTGTTTACAGGAATGACTTTTATTGAGCACCTCAGCAAAACGAGAGCAGGGTTAGGCCATATTAAGATGGTGTTTACTGTGCAACAGTAGAAACCGGCAAGGCTTCCCTCTCCCATCCCTTAGTGTCTGTATTTTATATTCAAGATAGGCTATTTACCAAATTAGACCTAGATTCTTCTGTAACCTGACAGGGCCACAGGATTTGGGGCAGCAAGATAGTTCTCATGTGACATATATAAGACCAGTAGCTTGAAAGCTTGACCATTTTAATTCTCATTTCTACTGACAGTAGAGTTACCAAACATTTTCCCACTGCAGTTTACTTTGTTAGCTTTTGAGGATAACAGATGATCAAATCCTGTTTTTTGTTGTATCCTTTTAAGTAAGTATGTGTTTGATCACACTAGTTATTATTTCCACCATTAACATTGAAAGTCTGGAAATCATTCATTTGCAGCTTTAAAGCAGACAGCTTTTTTTTTTACATAAAAGAAAAATTATCAAATACAAGGACTTGAGGACTTAGCATTTTGCAAAATAAATGAAATAACAGTCCATGTTTTACTTGAATTTACAAAGCAGTTCCTATACCATGATATATACTGTTCACATTCTATAAAAGCATATATATTATGATAGAACATGTTGGCTGTATCATCCATCTATATATACAGGACAGTTTTTAGAAATATATCAACCAGCTCTGGCTGAAAGATGGCAAGGCAACAAGGATCAAATTAGCCAAAATGGTTGGCAGCATTGAAGGCCTGAGCTTGGAATCCATGGAGGTGGTGTCAGAGCCTACACTGTGAACCAACATCTTGGATTAAAGGACACTAATGACGTCTTTTTAAAGGCCCAAAACTGTGAAAAGGAAGGGTAAACAGCAGCCAGTCTCCACACCTTATGCCCAGAGATGCTTCTTAAAGTGGTGATGGTGATATTTTATGCCTATAGAGTCATACAGTGTATTCTTTGTGGTAGAACAGCTCTGGTCTCAGCTGACTATGAGGGTGTGAAGAAGACAAGAGGACACTGTTGGCTGACTATACGCTCTGGTTTATATTGACTAAATATGTCCACTTTAAATAACGCTGTGCATTCTATGGACATATGACAACACACATGACAGATTTCCTGCTCTGTGTTCTGATAATACTATATCATTACTGTGAACAGATGATAATTCATGTGTTTTCCATGTACATATTGGTTATATGTATCTTGGAATGATTCCTTCAACTTTGGATCAGTTTCTTGTTTGCAACCCACAACACTCTGTGTGTCTATATACAGAGTATGGTGATTTATAGTGACTCCCTGATGTATTTTGCTTATCTGCCTCTCTTGTTAATAGTAGAGTTAGAATTAAAATATTTGTCTGATAGGCTTTTCACAGCTTATTTCCTAAACAAACACAAAACCAGTACCAGTTTCAGAAAAGGAAGGAAAGCTCTTTCTGCAGTAAAGCCATGTTGTCAGATGCCCCCATGGGAGGTGAGAAAAGCAGGTAAACGCCCTGGTGGCGTGTGTATTTGTTTACCCAGGACTGTGTGTTGACATACAGATATTACCTGGGGAACCCTAAGGAAAGGGTGGCGTGTAAAAGGTGTGTGTGTGTGTGTGTCTGTGTGTGTGTGTGTGTGTGTGTGTGTTTACTGACTGCTTAAAGAGCGCCCACTGTGGTGAAAGACCAGGTGTGACTCAGGAGTCTTAATAATGTACAGATAATTACTTTCCCCTGATAGTAAGGCTTTTATCAATAACTGCAGGTGGTTTGGGAGAGGCTGAATAAAGCTTACATTCTGTGCAATTCAAAACAACATAATTTGAGTTAAAATGTTATTACTCTGATAACATTTGCAGAAGCTTTCCAGGTAGTCAAATTAGAAGCTGATGCATAGGTGACCACATGAATGAGATTAGAAAGAACTGGAGCGAATGGAGGAGGACATTTGGGTTCACCGCTTCCATAAATGGTTTTAGCTCCTGGAACAATTTGCTGATTTAAAAATTAGTTTGTTTTTAAGCTCAGGCAACTGTTCTGGGCTCACATGCGCACTCCAACACATGTATGTCCAATCCATACATCACACAGCCTCTGTTCCAGAATGATTTAGACAGGTCTGAGAGGTAAAGTCTCTCAGTCTACAATGTGGAGGTTTACTTCCATAATTACACTCTGCAGGGTTATTCGTGTATTTTATGGCTCTGAACTTGTGACCTTGGATGCATCGTGGAACAATTTATGATTTTTTTTTTCCTGCTCTCTTGTACATGATAGACATTTGCAAACCTCCCCGGAGTTGACTACGATGACAACTTAAAACGAAGAATGAAGCAGCAAAAATCTCTCCTTTCCTCTTTCTCTCTACCCCCCCCCCTTCCCCACTGTCCTCTTATTCCTCTCTTCTTCTTCACTTCCATGTGTTTCTGTAGTCTTAGGAGGTGGATAGGGGAGACAGAGTGGGGGGGAAGACAGATCCTGCTGCACATCTGAGGTTTATTTGGCCTCCCCCTGGGGAGTGCGGTGAAGCTCTGCATCTCAAGGAAATTGCCAGCGCTTTCTGGTCGGCTTGGCACACTCTCAAACACACTGTCATACAAACAATCACACACGTACACACACACACACACTCCTCATCTGGCTTAAGTCCTCCTTCTGCCTGTCACAGTGGCAAAGTTTGTCCACGTTTTTTACCCGGAGTGCCACAATCCTTTGGTGCGAGTTTCTAAATGGTGCACAGTTTTTCATTGTATCCACTCCCACTGTGGAAATCCCCTATATGCTTGTTTAGGCATCCAGTATTTTTGCATGATAATTTCAACAGTACACATTTTTTTGACTTGTCTTGTGGGTCAGTGCTAAAAATTTAACAAGCTAAGATAAGGAGGGAAATTACAAACAAAGCTTAAAGGTTCACTTTGTAAGAGTCATAAGTGCTCATGTGATTATGTGAAGTTTGTGTTACTGGAACTGTTTTTTTTTTTTTTTTTGGTTAGTGGACTATATTTCTAAGTAAACGGTATTTAGTGTTGTGCAAAAATGTTGCTGTAGAAGAGGAAGAGGAAATACAAATTAGAATATAAATAGATTAGACTGTTATCATAGTTGTAGGCAATGAAGACAATCAAGTCATTAGCTTCGAATTAGAGTTAAGCTAATGTCAAAGACACAAACCTCATATACGCAAGTGAATGTTATATTTTGGTCCTTTGTGAATAAATTACTTGATCCAAATCTCAAATAGAAGAGGAATCAGATGGAAGGGGAAAGTACCTCTTCCCCAACACTTATCCTATCAATACATTTTAATAATACAGTTAAATGCAGTTTTTTCAGCTTTTCATTGCCTCATTTAGAGACTCTGTAGTGAACATGGAAACACTGTCATGTACTGCAACATTGACAGTTTGACCAATGGTAGTGTTTGTAGACGCTTAGTTTAACACCGGTTATTAATATATTTTGTTGAAAAAGTCACTTTGGCTTCAGTTTTCTTTGTTCTGATACAATAACTTTTTATTTAACTCTGAGCTTTTATGGATATCTACATGGTCAATAAAGTAAATACAGAAAAATACAAATTACTTGAGATAAAATAATGTGGTGACAGGAAAGGTTAGATGTAGAGAAGAATTCTTTTGGAGGTTATCACAATTATAGTTCTAGGTCTTAAAGGCTTAAATAACCTGTCAATTTGGACTTTCTGAGTTTTCCTTTACATATTAAAACACTATTTCCTGACAGACAGCTCCATGGTAGTTGTGTCACATAATGCTTGATGAAGTTGACTGTTTTATTGAGTCACTAAGGTATCATTTAGGATTAATATACCTCTCTGGCTCCTGTGGTTTTACTGCTTTTGTCAAATCTGGTCACTTTTGGATGCATGGGTGACGTCATGGTTCTTTTCCACTAATTATATACAGTCTATTGTTGGATGCTAAACACCAACTTGCTTCTATTCTAACATACACATTATGTACCGTTAATTAGCCATATCCTACCAGACACTCACATTTTCCTTTCTGCCAGATTGCTCCTCTGCCAAGCTTTCACAACAGAACTGATTTGTCTTTGTTTAAATGGCAGTTAACAGTCAGCCTAACAACTTAACAAATAGGATTTTTCCATTTGTCAGATGGACATGTTGGATTGTTTCCAGTGTACATACCTCACCCCCAGACTCATTTGTCTACTTCAAACTTAAGACACCCAGCTGGTTGTGGGGGGGGGGGGGGACGCACAGAACGATGCCCCCCGCAGGCCCTGCTCCTGCACATCCGGCCCCCCCCCCCCCCCCCCCGTTCGTGCATCTATTTTCCACCTGGATGCGATTGAGGTTAACGTTGCGTTCAGGGTGACGTGAACAGAGAGGGAGACAATCGCAGACAGGTGGCTTCTCTGGTGACACGGAAGTATTTATCCCCTGATCCCTGGCGACCCTGACAGGAAGTGAGTCGCTGGCCAAGTGACCTCCCCTGGCGGCCCTTCCTGTCCCCATGTTGCCTCGCAGGAAGGAAGGATGCGGTCTGTTATCCTCAGGCGCCGCTCACTCGGTCTCCCCTCCTCAGCCCAACAAGAAAAAACAGATTATTGATTCCAGGCTTGTCTCTCCTCATTCTTACTTATGTGTTTTTGTTTTGGTTTTTTTTTGTCTCTTCCATTTCTCATCCTCTTTTCTCTTGTTTCAGCACCCACTTCATCCTTTTTTGACATCACTCCTTTCTTCTTTGATCGTCTTTTCTGCGCCCCTGTGAGATGTAAGTAAACACTGTGGACATTGGCAAACCGCAGTGTCTCCAATCTCAGTCGATTACACTCTCGGGGCTAACAAGATCCTTGATTTATAGCCCTCATTTTATTTATTTCTGACACTGACTTGTTTATTTGTCTTATTGTTATTTTATTGGCCATACGTTTACATTAAATATGGCAGCCTTTTCATGTGGTGGTGAAATCCCAAGGTCAGGCTTCTGGGTTTAGTCTGCTTTTAAATGATGTACATGCACATTGTGAATTACAGGACACCATTTGGTGGTAGTTAGGAAGTGAAGGGGACTTCCAGACAAACACACAGAGAGAGACTTCGCTAACATCAAAAAACAACTGTTTTTGTTGTTCTTTTGGCTGTAGTTTAAGAAGCGTAACTCAAACAAAAAAGGTAAGAAGGTTATGAAGAACCTTTCATAACTGCTTGCATATTTCTACGTAGGAGTTAACTGTGTTAACAGCAGTGTGGAACAATAGGAAAACTTCATCTCCCCTGTTGCTTATCCTTTTCTTTCTTGGTAACGTGACCTAACAATACAGCATCCTAAATATGGCCACTCTCTCCAAAGGACAGACAGAGCAGGTGTTACAATGATCCTAGTCAATGTTACAGCCACATATGAAGACAGTTTAGTCCAGATTTTATTCTTTTTTCATATAGTATTCAGTTGTCTCATAGACCCTAAATTACATGACGATTATGTCCAGAAGTAGTTAAATGTGATAAGAATTTTAGGTTTAATCTTAGAATAAAAGTTATAAATTTATCACTTAAGTCTAGCTTGATAAAATATTTGGTCCTTTGTCGGTTTGAATGCTTCACATCTGCAGGACACACAGTGCAAAATTTTGTATCAAGTACAAGTATAATGTTTTACCTTGCATTATACAAGTTTTATTCTGTATACATGTATACTACGCATATACATATACAGTACTGATGTGTACAAATAGTATATGTTGCATTGTATTTAAAACAAAGAAAATGGGCACAATAGGGAATATAAACGTTTGTAACTTATTTAACTTTACATGGGTTAAGTTCTTCTTTGTTTAATAGAAATAATGGACATATTCTAAAACGCAAAAGGGAATACTCGCAGTAAGAGCTTGAATTATTATAAGTAGTTAATTTCAGGCAAATGTAAGCATTAGATTAAACAGTTTCCTTCTTTTAAAACTGAAACCTTCAAAAATAGTCTTATCAACAAATACATGTAATTTGAACACACACTGATTATAAGACTTATGATAAATTAAAGCCAGAGGACATTAAGATACATTTTCATGTTAGAATGTTGAAAACAAAAACTTTTAGACAGGCGGTTCTTCCTTGCGGTTCTAAAAAGGAAAAAGGCTTTTGTATTTTTCTAATGGACGGAATAATATGTCCTGATAGACACTGTGCACACAAGAGGAGACCAAGGGAGTGTGAAGTAAAATGTTATAATCTCACAGGTGTTTTCAGTCCCTCAGTGATGTGACTCTGCAACTGTATTGCCACCTAGTGGGAAATGAAGCTCACTGTCAGACTGGTGGGGTTTGATCCATGCTTCGTAAACAGTAGTGTCCCATAAAAAAGCTTATGGGCAGCATATACTGTACATGAGATAAAGCAGTGAAAAATATAAATTAGGCCAGAATTGGAGCAACGTGTTCTTTGCTGTAATGTCTTTGTTCTTTTGTACTGTTAGCTCACACTGTTGACACAGTCATTTTCTAGCTGAGCTCCTACTATAAACACCAGAACCAAACTTTAAGCCAATGGGTTCACATCTGGAGCTGATGTGAGAGATAGACATCAATATGTCGGGCCTTTAGGCCATAAAGTAGAGAATCACTGCAGTTGCAAAGCATCAAGGATGCATAAATGAATAAAACACTTATCAGCTGTCAAAGATATGTAGGAGGGAAAGAGTGGAAAAATGAAAGAGGGAGGGTAAAAAGAACATGTTGTAAAAGTAAGGCAAGGTTTGTTTGGCCATGTTTGGCTAATTGGTCTCTGTGGTCCTACTAATGGTTTTAGGTTTATGTCCAAGCTCCACTGAAAAATAAGTAGGAACAAGTGAAAGGCTAGCTGTTGTATTTTATGCATTTTGATCATTTTAAAGAAGAAGAGGGAGAATTTAAGTGCAGAAAATTGAAAATGAAGCCTGAAATCACCTAATTTAGCACCACACATCTTGTTAGGAACGTATGTGTTAAACAGATGTTTAGTCAAGTGAATTTGGAAGTGTTTCAACTGTTTCAATTACTAACTTTTTAAAGTTTTCCAGTTATTTTATATCCCAAATGTCACACATTTCTATATATGGCTGAGATGCTTTAAGCTGCCTTGATGTTGTCCTATTTTTCAGCTCAGTCACTCATAAGTGGTACGTCTTCTGACCCTCACCAGTCCATTTTATTCATCCTTCATCAGTTGTAGCTGAGGCATGTTGCAACAAAGCTCTGCTGTGGTCAGATGGCATCTGTCCCTTCAGTAATCCTGGCGTTATCGCTACACATCAAAGTGTTCAAGGCTTGCATAATTGAGTTAACGAGTGTGTTTGGTACGTAACCTGATCTTTTATTCCCTATGAGGACCGTGGTCACAGAGTGTGACCACAGACAGAGATGAAGAGGGAGAGGGAGGGAGAGGAGAAGCGAGAGAAGGCCCTAAAGCCCTGCAACAACTGTGGGTTCACGCTGTGGGCCTGGCAAGGCGCAGCGCGTTCTGGGCCAGTACCAGCTAATGAAAAAACAACAGTGGGGTAATGCTGGTGTGGAGCTGGGACCGTCGCACCGTGCCCGCTGCACAACTGCCCGGGTCAGCACTGGCATTGGCCACAGCGCCAGTTGTCACGGCCTTAATCCTGCCTGCTGAATGACCTCATCATTGCCTGCCTGCCTCTCTGCAGCGGCTGCCATGAATCATTACTGAACCAGCAATGGAGTGACCTCACCTATCCAACACACACACAAATTCATGCAAAATAAGTAGATAGACTGTGCACCGCATCTAATATACCTTAGAGGGTCAGTTCAACCAAATTTCAAGGAGATAAGAGGCAGAGGCAGTAAACAGTAAAGGTGAAGGGGATTTCTTTTGTGCAGCTAAAACTGTTAATACATGACATTTGAAAAGGTAACCACAGTGGGTTTTTCCACAGACACACACGACATCCCTGTTATTCTGGATAACTTACAGACCTTGCTGTGGACGGTTTTCATTGGAACTACTACCAAAGAAATAGCCCCTGCAAATACTAGGTCTGTGGATTATCCACGGTAACCATGACATTGTTTCTGGAGAGACTCATCACTGGTGAGTCTTTTTTAAGGTCATGGTTCTAAGGTCTGATGCATGATTCTCCACAGATGAACGTCAGGTAATTAAAACCAAAACTGTCTGCACTGATAAATACCACAGACATCAAGTGATATGTTTCAAATGTTTTTGATTAGGTAAATGAACATGTAAAACTTTATTAGGGGAGCCCGCCTACAGAGAGGTTACAGAGCATTTGTAACATCTGAACAGCTTATTACTTGATATCAGAGCTGTTTTGCTTTGTCTACAAATAACACTGTGGTCAAATATACTTGTCACTTATAGAGACACTCTGTTCAACATCATTGACTTTTGCACTCTTTCATGCATGAATTATGAGGAAAAATAGTCATATTTATTCATTATTGATTGTTTGTATTATTCAAAATTGTACTAAAATTGAAAATAATTAAATTGAAAAAAAAAAGAAATATTACCAATACTTAAAATCTCTGTAGATGTATGAGCCAATTGAGGTGTTACCCATTTACCTAATTTAACATGAATGTTTTACGTAAACACGAGGCTAATTTACATACAGTGCACATTGTATTTGTGCTCATTATCGTGCTTATGTAAAACCTGATTAGATCATTCTGTACATACAGATCAAATTGCCATGGAGATGATATTAACGGGCACAAACACAGATGTACGTACTGTGCATGAACATATATCCACACACAGATACACTTGTGTGTGATGAAAATAAAGAGACACTTGCTCTGTTGGCACCTCCTCCAATCACACACGCCGCCTCCACTCCTTCATCCCAGCTGTCACAACTGCAAAAACTCTACAAATACACACGCACACTCTCACATATTCACACTCACCCACACACACCACTTTTCCTGCTCACACCTTTTCCCGCTCACCATGGCTCCCTCCAGTTGGTGCTTGTGTGCCCACTCTCTGCCGCAGTTTGTATATGTGTGTGATTGTGCGTTTGTTTGCGTCTGTATATGTGTGTGTCATCGTCTTTTATTGCTGTGGTTCCAGCTGAGCGCAGACATGTAGTGCCCACCTCTGGTCCTGCAGCAGGAGAAAGAAAGTGGACAGTGAGTCATGTTTTTTTTCTGGCTGCTTTCTAAGCTGTGAAAAATTATGGCCACCTAAAACTCAATCTGTTCTGCGTCTAAGAGTAGGAAGAGGATTGAAATGGCAGAGGGGCAATTTAGGCATGCTTTGCAGTGAATCTCTGCTTTTTCTCTGCTTTACACCCTTTTACTCTCTGTTTCCAAACGTCCAACTCAATCTATGTTACTTACAGACTTCATAATCCTTGTGATCAGTGTGTGTGTGTGCACGCGTGTGTGTGAAAGCTCTCATATGCTTTTCTCTACATGTTGTGGTGTATATGAGCAAGACATTGCATGCACTCTGTCGCCTGATACTCCCTGTTTGACAGCAACACCATGTGTGAGGTCATAAATCTGATCACCACGGCAACAGCATATCACTGACGCTTTCAGGAAGCACCCTAGATTAGCAAGGATTTATGGCAGGGCTCTAACACACCCACCACTTTTGAATGAACCAATTATCCTCTATTTTAAGATAACGGACTGGCATCTCTGCAGAAGTCGAAACAAAAGTTACTTGCACCTTAAATCAATCCGGAGGAACACAGAGTCTTTCAAAGTGAATTCAATTTAAAGGCTTATATCCATATAAATAAGGCAATTGAAATAAGGGGCAGATATAGGGGGAAAATGGGCCCCTGGTGGTGATTATTGCCCTCATAGAGTTTTTCCATCCTGGTACCCTGGCTCAGACTCTAAGTCTGGATCTTTAACAGGGCCCGGAGAGGGGTGTGCATGTATTATTTTCAACACTTTAGATTAAATCCTGTTACGGCTCTCTAAGGCCTTACTAATATAGACCCCCTGCTGTGTTACAGCAAAATCTAGAAAAAAAAATTACAGCCGAGACTGTGAAAACAGTGTTAAAACAGAGGTGGAAATTGCAAGTGTGACACTAAGATGCTGTGATGACGTATTTGGAAAGGTAATAATCATTGGTGTCACCTCTTTTACGACACTGAGGAAAGAGAATTAAAAATTTTGTACGATGACAAATTTGAAGTCAGGGCTTGGCTTCATTGGTTTAGCACATTAAAATATGGCACGATTGAGTAAAATATCCATGCCAGGGCAATTTCAAGCCACCAGAACACATTGTTTTTGCAAAGGCTCATTTCTCTCCGTTTTACTTGGTACTTGGATCTACAGTAGTAGATACGTTATGGTGGTATTGAGCTCTTGCATACACAGTACAGAGGGAACAGTAAAAATGTTACTTTATTAGTTAATAAATCACCGTTTGACTCTGAGGGTGAAATTCAGAAGCTGAGAAAAGTTTAAAAACTATTACATATAATTAAAATGCAAACCAGTGTGAGTGTGTACTGTGTACATTGAACTCAGTGAATAGTTTTGTTAGATTTACAAATGGAAGAGCATGCACACAATCTAGCAAAAAAAAATCCCCACTTGGATTTAACCAAACAAAATGGTAAGATACTTCCACTAGATAATTACTGCACTAATTAATATGTTTCAGCTGGAAAGAAACTCTTTAACCCTAACTGAAGCAGTCAGTAGCTTCTCACTTCTTAAATAACCATCAAATTGCTAAAGATTAGCATAAGACTTGGACTGTGTTTCAATGGGAAAAGGTCATGTGGTCCGGTAAGTCCACACTGACCTTGTTCCACACTAATGGACGCATCTAGGTGAGAAGAGATGCAGATGAAGTGATTACCCATCATGCCTAGTGCCGACAGTACAAACCTGTGGGGACAGTGTTATGGTCAGGGGTTACTTCCGTTGTTGCAATGTTATTTGTTCATAAAATGAGAGGGGAAAAAAATGTTTGTGATATTGCATAAACTTGTACAAACAATGACATGACAAATGTGTGCCAAAGTAAAGGCAATTTGATTAAATATTACAGTGTGGACAGCTCACGTATATGTTCAAAATGTGACATGTAGCTTAACTGTAAGAGTAAAGGCCAATCACTGATTAAATCACTGGTAAACAGTCAGCATGTATGAAATCTTCAATCACTGATCAGAGAATTGACATCTGATCATACTTCTATTTTTTAAGGCAATGTAATTTTATTTTTTATTTATTTTGTATTTAAATTTATGGCGTCTAAGGTTAGATTTTTCAAAAGACACATTACAGACAAATAAACAAGAAAAATTGTTAAAATCAAGGATACTTTAAACTCTGGAGCCACCTTTTGTAAAGAATAAGTATTTAATGTTACAATAAACACTAGAATAATATAAAAGTATAAACCTCTATGACTTTTGGTTTTATTCAAGTAAGTCTGATACTGACAACATACAAGCAAAATTTAACACAGTGTACACAACCAGCACCCATGCCACCCATTCTTCTTCTTCTCTTTATTTCTACCAGTTTCCCTGTCATCCACAAACACACACACACACACACACACACTGTGTTTCTCTCATTTAAGATGCCTCAGGGAACGAATAAGTGCCAGGCAGTACCAGTCCACTGATGGTTGTTCTCGCCAAGGCCTGACAAACAGGGGTGTAGGCTGGCAGGATGCCCCTTTGCCCCTCCTCGTGGCGCTCAGACTGCAGGCAGCTGAGAGAAAGAGCGGCCAACCGCTCAACAGTTGCTGTGACTTTGGTTGAGCGACTGGTCAGGCTGCCGCACGCCACCCAACCCACGTTCGGGGCACCTGACCCTGGGTAAACTGACAAATGCCTGGCCTTTGGGTGCGCCTGCAGAGTGATCTGACCCTGAAGGCATCATGACCTTACTGCACTTAGAACCACCCCAGCCTCCCTTATAGTCACAGTGTTTTTTCAAGCACCAGACCAAATGCGCGCTCTTACCCCCACACTCATGGAAACATCATGGCGAGAAGGAGAACCTCAAAGGATGCTTGCGCCCAGGAAAGAGTGCTGTAATTTGCTCCTAATTAACATGTTGAAATGATGTTATTTGATGCATTCTTGACAGCTGACTCACACAGTTTCTTTACAGTGCATAAGACTGAAAAGACAGCTGTAATTTAATTGCTGCCTTGTTATTGCAGGCAAAGAAAATGTGCATTTAGTTGATTAGATTTTTCTGAACTGCCTCCACAGTTTGTACTGAGCGACCTTTTAATCTAAGAGTGCTGCCATACATGTTGGCACATTTAGAGACACATATAAGCACATGGTTCAAAACTACACATTATGGCCCCATAATGTATCGTACACTTGCCGGGCATATTTAACTCATCTTGACAAGGCTGTTAATTTCTCTGAAACCAGGGATGGATTCCAGTGACCCTGTCTATCCGCATCCCCTATTCCCTCCAAAATGCCCAGCTGTTGCCACAGTAGACAGCTGCTTTGGGGGCAGAACGAATCTCAGCTGTCGAGGGGAGTCGTGCGCGGGGGTTGGTGGAGTTTGGGGTTTGTATTCCCTCAAACCGGTGACAGTGTACTCCCCTGCTCTGCATGTAGATGGGTGGGGTGTGGAAAAATGCTGACAGCAGATTTAGGGACAGAAACCAGAGGCTACAGCTGTCTGTGTGTTTACAACAAGACTTCATGGTACCTCTGAACCGGGAGCACCGGGGTCAACTATGAAGTCTGTGTTGCAGCAGAAAAACAAGTTGAAATGCATTTAATTAATGCTTATCTCATACATTTGTACTTCACTAGTACTGCATGACAAGATATTACAGTTGAAAAATTGTGATTATACTAAATCAAGTTAAATAACTTTGTTGATGATATTCTTTCGTAATTAAAATCTAGTTAAACATGAATATTCAATATTAAACAAACGTGCCTCATTGTATGATTCATGTGACACATAGTAGAGGTCAGAGGTAATACAAGCTCACTTTACTTTCCTGTTTTGTGGTATTAAAAGGTTTCTGGGCTATGATCTTGGAGTGTATTCTAATGAGCCTGGACAGTCTGGCAGTTGAACACAAAGCCAGTTGTATCACACACAAATTCCATATTGCATAACAAACTAGATTACAGAGGGGGAAAACAACAGCATCTCATTACTGGCCACAGAGGATCAGGGTCTAATCAGAATATGCTGCTGTTCTTTGTCGCAAATAGGGACAATATGTGGACCCTGTTACAGAGTGACATCCTCCATGTTATAAGGAGACATGAATTATGTTATGAATTAAAACGGGTGCAGGAAGGAGTCACAGCGGGGCCAGTGACCATCTCCTTAACTCTTTTGGTCTGATTGCAACCAGTTTCTTAAATGCAGCTGGAAGAGGGCAAAGGGGAAGGACTGACTGCAGCCTACGCCACTAATAATAGACCCACTGTACATGAAAAGCAGTTTGAATAAAGACTATTACTTCTGCCAAGGACTGTGTCTGGTTGTTGGTTGGTTGGTTTGTTTGTTTGTCTGTCAGCAAACAGCACTGCGCCAGTTGGCATGGAACTTGGTGGAAGGTTAGTGTATACGCCAAGGATGAACCCATTCCTTTTGCCACAGAACCATAAATGTGTTGAACTTTTTCTTGCAATGCAAGATAAAGGTTTGCCGCAGTATGCACTCCCTGAGTTCCCATCTACTTCACTTCGTACACAGTGTATTTTTCTCTCCTATACACCATCATTAGGAACACATTTGGAGGGTTTTATTATATCTACCTTTCTGGATTTTGACTCACAGTTATTTACATAGAACCTTGGCTAAAACTGCAACCCAGGTCAAAGTTCCGAAATAGTAAATGTGTAATATTAAACATAAGGCTCGAATTCAAATACACAAATCAAAGAATATATCAGTAAGATCTCACTATTGATCTCACACTATTTAGTGTCCTTCTAGTTTGACATGCTAAAATAAGATACTTTTTTGTGTTTTATTACACTTTACCTCAAATGTTGGTTTTGATTTCTGAAGAAAATGGTTGCATTCACAATAACCCATCTCTGCTGCCAATTTACTGCACATTATACAATACAATGCAATATATAATAAAAAAAAATACAAACACTTTGATGAAACTATCTGGTAAATCTTGATTAGCTACAGTTACAGTTACAGTTCAACACTGCCATGACAGTCTTCTTTTTTACATTCTTTTGTCGCCCTCTTGTGGTACAATATTGACATCACACCTCAAACACGTTCTACAGGTGGCTGGAGCTTAGGACATTCATTTAGGCTACGTCTTCATCCACAATGTGAAAAAGTTCACGTTGACAGAGTCTACATGAAGCAAATACACCTTTTAAACGAGGTGAGATAATTAACATTTTTATTCAAAGTCCATCTTCTTCTACATGTCTACACTTAGCTTACAAAACACAGCATGATTGACATATATTTGCTGGTGATCACTTTAACTTCAGTTTCAGGACATGTTTAACGTTTATGGACGTGCAGTTGCTCTTCAGGACCACGGACAGCGCCATGTGGCCTTCACGACCCTCCTCATAATCAGTAAAAAGGTGAAACGGATGCTTTGTTGACGGAAACATAAGATTGGTGGTGCTCCAGCTGTCAAAGTTATTTTGCTGCCTCCAGTGTCTCTGTGTATAAAGGTGTTGGGAAGGGAAGGGTGGGGGGTGTTCTAACAAGCGCCCTGGAGCTGTGCGCCTTGCAAAGTGCAGCGCCCCCGTGTCCCGCGCAAGGTGGAGTTTTCTGCCACATCACATCTAATTGCTGCCGCTCCGACGCGCCAGAGCCAAGGTTGATGTCCTGAAAAGAGCAAGCTGTCAAATAGGAGGAGGAAGAGGCTGAAAACAAACGGCGGAAGCGAGAGCTGTTTTGCATTTCGGGACGTTTTCACACCTACCATGAGCAGAGGTGTCGAGGAACATGCGTAAAACGCGCAGGTGAAGAATCAGCTCATTGAAGTTTGTCGCAGCTGCAACTTTTCTGTCCAGCTTTTTTTTCTTTCTTTTTTTTTTTTTTTGGGCAAATTCTGTTTTCCTTTAATTACAGTCCCGCGCGTATTGTTTGTACATTCAGAAATTTTGGGGTGAAATGTCTCGCAAGAAGGCTGTGAAAGGCAAAGCCGCGTCTGGTGGAAGCCCCACCGGGAAAGGGAGCGGGAAATCTGCGAGGAGCAGCCCGGGGATTGTGCAGATAAACGGAGTGGTCCATCCCAGTAGACCCTCCATCAGCAACAGCAGCGAGTTTTATGACATCGCCTTCAAGGTTAGTATCCTGTTCTACTGGTTGAGTTAATGCATAATAAAATGATCAATCAGACCTCTTTTTTCCAACATCACTGATAGTAAATTGGACTAAAATTGACAACACATGCACTAAACTCACCACAGAGTAAATAATCCGATAATGATGATCACATAATTTTGGACACTTTCCTTTTGTATAATACGAATGAGGAAAAAAATAAACACATGAAACATGTTTGTGTTTTGCTTATCCTCTCTTTGGCTTTCATTGTCTATCTATTTTACACCCGCATTTATTCATTAAACAGCAGCGAGCCCCTGACACCAGCTGTGTCAATAGACGATCGATAACCTGGAAAGGTGCAGGCCACCCTTCACCAGCCTACAAACAAATCATTTGCTCATGCAATGCAACTGGTAGAATGTATATTTGTGTCAGCGGTGCAGGTTGGTGGGTTCTGCTTTACTCAGCCCCCCCCCCCTGAAGTGAGCATTTGTGTGAGTACTGTCACTTCACGACAACACAAACACAGATGCACACCCACAGATTCTTAGTGTGTACTCCGAGCGTAGCTTTCAATGGACTTTCGCCACCTACACCTACTCTGTGTTTTTAAGCAGCTGTTTAATGTGGGTGCATGATGGCATTGTGTTGCTCTTTTTTGGGAAATGTTCTTGCTCATTCACCCATACTGCTATAGGTATGAAGTGTCATCTTCTGCACATAACAACTGCACTAAATCCATACATGTAATGGGTGGTTTAAGAGAGTTTCCTCAGTGTAGTTGTGCAGAAAACCTCTACAGTGTCTCCTTTGTTACCAAAATTAATCACCATGAAGTGTTTTTTTTTTCCCTCTGATGCAATTATTCTATATTTAGCTAATTAATGGCATTTGATTAATAAAGGTAAGGTAGAGAGAGCAGGTACTTCCTCCTGCACACTCCAGTGTTGGATCACATAAGGCTCGCTTATGGGAAGAGACAAACAGCTGCAGAGAAAGAGAGAGAGAGAGAGGAGAAACAGATGCAGAGATTTAAAAAAGGAATATTTAGAGGAGACATTTATATCACAGAGGAAGGGAGGATGAGCGCCTAAACCTATTCCCCCTCGCCACAGTCTGTATCTGTTCAGAGACCTTCTTACATCCTTCATTCTTCTTCCGCTGTCTTTCATGTCTTCCCTGCTGCCTCTCTACATCCACGAGGCACTTTTGATTTCTACCATCTAGAGCCCATAGTCCCTCAGCTAACCTGATAACAGTAATCACATCAAACCTTTAACTTCATCACAGCTCAGAATGAAAAAAAAAAAAAACGCACGACTGTCTTTACAGCAAGAATGAAATAGATCCAGGTCTGATCCTGCCCGTGTGCACACAGGAGTCGTAAAAGTGTTTGCACACATGGTGTTTACTTACAGAAAGTACAGTATCTAAGGCCATTCACTGCCCATAATGAGCACACAGTCATTCACACACATTCACTGGCCAAACACCAGAATAGCACGACTAATTTAACTGAATGATTCAAATGTTCTGCAACAAGCAAGACACTGATATTTAATTAAACATATGAGCAGCACCTCATGGTTTTTTTTCCTCAGTTTTGGGTGTTGTTGATCGATCAGTCACGCCGTCTGAAGTTTTCTCCTCTGGGTTTACATAACTCTTTCTTGTTTGTTTTGGCTTCCAGCTTAGACTGTACGACTCCAGTCTGTGTGACTTGCGAGGTGCTTTAAGTGGCTGACTTTTGGCTGCTGTTTTTTCCTGTGCAGGTGATGTTGGTTGGTGACTCTGGTGTGGGGAAAACCTGTCTGCTGGTTCGTTTTAAGGATGGAGCTTTCCTGGCTGGGAGCTTCATCTCCACCGTGGGCATCGACTTCAGAGTAAGTGTAAATCAGTGTAACACATAGAGAAACAACCACACGAAGACAGTTCAACATACATGCGCATGTAAACACATTTTCAGGATTAGCGGCATCTCTGAAATGAGGTCATATGCTCTCTTAAATTGTAATGATATTTTGAGCTTTTCAGACTTTAAAGCCTTAAGGCTGTCAGTATCTCCTGTATTAGAAGTCTCACAAAATAGGATATTGATTTCTTAAATTAGTTTGACATGCTTTAGTTTCTTTATCTCCCTGGTTAATAATGGTGCCCCTCATGTGCCAGTTTCATGGTCCCTCCTGGAAATAACCTGTCCATTTTTCTCAGAATGGTTTGAAGTCAGTCATGTCTGGTTGTCATACAGATACCATTAAAGCTCAGGGCAGCAAAGATAGTCAGACACTTCATGCACAGTTAAAGGTCTGCTTCCATGACAGACACTTGTCCTCGCTGAACTACTAATAAGAACCAACGGATCTTACATGTCAGGTCACTTTTAATTTGCAGCCAAGTATCTGTATTTTATCTATTATTGCTGTTAAAAACTACTGTCCAAATGAATTATTGAGATCTTTCTCTTAACTTCTAAAGGAAATCAAGTTGTTTTATGTTATGGCACAAGGTAAAACTTGATTTCTGATTGGAATGTGTTAATGCTGATGATAACACACACACACACACACACACACAAAAAAGCATTTGTAGGTGAAAACATCCACTTTGGCACTTCCTGTTTGAAAATGTTATATCCCCAAAGATCTGTGGTACTAGTCAAAGGTGTTCACCCTATATTCAAAGATTCTTTATTGTCAATTCACTAGATCCACAGAATATACAGAGAACTGAGATATTGTTTTTCTCTCACCTTGTTCAATGTCACGGATTTAAAAAAAAAAGAGATAAAAATAGAATAAGAATAAATAAACAGTGTAAAGAATAAACTCTAGCAGAATATAAAGTGTACATGTACTATTTATAATAGCTGTAGCAGCAGTAGTGCAATACAGTAATGGTTATGAGGTGAGGAGGTGCATATGTCCTTCAGTCAGATTCTGCTAAACTTTGTTCATGTTACGACAGGTTGTACTAAAACCATTACATCGCTCTATTCAGAACCACTGAACTCACAAGCGGCAACATTTGCCTCTTAAAACAGTTGCCTCAACTGGTCAATTTGTCTGTCTCAATCTGAAATAATGTATTAAAACACCGCAGTGACACAACAACACATGCATGAATTGGTGCTTTGGTACATTTAAGCGCACTTCAGGGCTTCAGTTCACTGTGGGAAAGGACCGAATGACGGTAAGAAAAAGGGGTGAAATTAAATTATTATTATTCTCAATATAGCGCACACTTAAATGAGTATTGATTTTTAGGCAAGCCTTTCTCAGGTGGTAAAAACAGTACAAAGACTCAAACAGAGCCTCATGTGGTTCTACATACAGTAAGTGTCTTGTGATTCTCTGTTGTATGGATGTCCCTGAACTACTCCTGTCTCACATCCACACCTGGACATTCAGACACTGATCACCCCCATCTTGGCTTGTTTCTGACTTTATAGATGTTTTCAGAATCATGCAGTGGGTGGAGTTAGACATAGAACGCTTCCACTTGAAGTGGCATTTATTGAGACGTTTATTAATCCACTCACTCATTAAAAGGTTACCCTCCCTCTTCTCCTAGAGTTATCTGACAGTTGCAGACTTGGTTATTTTTCAGTCTCATCAAGCACTGTGGAAACATGTTTTTCTCACCTTGGATGTAATATCTAAAATATATTTAGATAATAAAGTGCTTATATTCATAAATGAAGTATGTTGCATTATATAAAGCATACTATTAGATCATTGATAGTCCTGGGATGGGCAGCCATTGTGTGTGTGTGCAGTTCTGTCCAAATCTAAAGGATCCAGCCATTGTATAGCTCTGTGTGTGGGTTGGATGAGTTTGTGGGTGGATGAGCAGTTGATTTATTTTTTACTTATGTAACATCTCTTATAACCCTGTACTCCTGATGTACATTTAGGCCTATCTAAGCAACACAGATGCCTTCATCAGCTATCTTTCCCCACTGCATTTATTACTAATGGAGGAAAAAGTACAAAACTCATAAAGTTTAGTGCTTAGTCTGCTCTTTTGTCATATTGACTTATTATTTAATTGCAGTGTGGCACAGGGCTTTGAAGAATTTCATTATTATCCTCAAGCTCCCATTTCTTCCACATGGCTTCTTTTTCAATGGTTCCGTGTGTCAGTACAATTGAACAGAGCCTCACAACTCATGAAGATCCTCCTGAAGTCATAGTCCTAGTGTAGGTCACAAATCTACAGCATTTTTTTTTTGTTTGTTTGTTTTTTTTTCAGTCTAAAAACCCATTTCCACAAAGGTTAGAACGGTTTCTAAAATACAGTAAAAGCTCAAATTTGCAGCTTGTTCATCTGAACCACCACCTTTTGCTGACAAAAGTCCAAATAAAGGATTTTCAGTGTTTTTATTGACTATCTGACAAGTTTACCACTGTGTTCCAAGTCCTTTTCCTTTTCAGTATTACACTTTGTATTTGCTTGTGAACTAAGAACACTGTATGTTACACTTTTGCATGTGGAGTTTTTACCCATCCTTCATATATACAAAACCTAAGCATTCTCTTCTACATGATATTCATTCATTTTCAATAGGAGACTGCTGAAATAACCACAAACCTCTCAGAAAAAGATGCCAACTTGATGGTAGCATATGTCTCTACTATACTGTCACATTAATAGTACTTTCACACATGCAGGTTTGGCCCAGACTTTCACAGATTCTGCTTTTCCACCTTTTGCATTTCATTGGCGCATGGAACCAATATACCTTCCCTTCCAAAGTGAAGATTTTTATAAACACTAGTTTATGTGTCTCATCACATGCTTTATATTGCTTTGTGTACTTTCACAATTTCGGATTATTCCTGGTGTTGTCCAATCTTTATGGTCTGTAGCAAATTGAAGGTTGGTTAAGAATGAGAAGCTATGCACTGTACCAGTTAGGTTTAAATAGGTTGTTTCCAGATTAAACATATCAACCGCAGCAGTAATTATAGTTATCCAATGGAATGATCTGATCTATTTCCTTGATTAAATTCAATTTAGGACTTTTTTTCAGGTAGCGTAGGTCACTTACATGCAATAGATCAGCATAGACATACAGTATATAGTGGCGTCGTGACAGATAGCAACATTGGTGAAATAATACATTTCTAAAATGCAAAACACCACTTTTATCTTAAGTTTACGACTTAAATAACTAGCCGTTGCTGCTCAACTTCATGATAGACCAAAACCTGTGTAATTCCTACATTTAGCATTATCAGAATGTCTACAATGTCCAAAACTCAACACATTCAGTGGTGTGTCTGAGGGTTTATAGTAGTCATTTATGTATTAGTGTTTAGTTTATTATAGTTTTTTTTTTTAATAATGGGGGATACAAATATATTATTAGCATGGTGGTAGCACATTTGCTTTTTTGTCCAATCATGATCCTTACCTAGGGTGACCAGATGTCCCTCTTTGTGTGGGACGGTCC
>JAPQRQ010000027.1:19366055-19378475 GCA_037367365.1 Apogon talboti
TATGTATTTCCTATTATTGTCTTTCACTCATGTCTGACTGCATCACTTCCATTTTCTACCATTCCATTTATCATTTCCATTTTCCGGATGTAAAAAGAGTTAAATAAATCAAATTAACCAGTATATATGCATAAAGACATCAGAGCACTGGGAAGAAATACATGTATATTAATCTGATTTCTCATAATCAGCTTACTGCTGTTATCTGATAAAGCATATCACATTATCCTGTTTACATGATCACTTGAATGATCCAATCACTCCAGAAATGATATACTGATCGGAGTTTTAGTGTGCATGTAAATGGGCTCAGTGTTTATCTGTATTCTCAGAAATGAATTAGGAAACTGGTGTTTTTAATGAAAGTATGTGACAGGGCCTGTTGCTCTTATTATTAACTATTCATAAGGATTCTGTTGTATCTTTAACAAAGACAGGTTCCAGCTGTTGCATTGAATTTGGACACAGCTTTGCCAAAAAAAATGCTTAATTTATCATATAATTTCAAATGATATTTGTATTTTGATTTATTTTCCTTACCATTGTCTTAGATTTTCAACAAATTGAGTACACATGCAGTTATTACCAGGTGAAGTCATTGTTACCACATGAGCTATGGCCTCCCTGCAAACTGTGCTGCCTCAGCAAGTATCAGCTGAGTCAGTGAATGAATCCCATTGTGTCTGCATGTCATATACGGTGATTTATTGTGGTATTACTGTCGCCAAGAGAATATCCTGCTCGTCTTAATTGAAAGTATTTATAAAAGTGTCTTGTGGTTTAAAACTGCTGACAAAGTCTTATCGAAGAGAGGGGACTTTATAGTGACTATTGTGTATTTACTCATTGATAAAACAAAAAAAAACGAAGGAAAAAAACTTTGAAATCTGCCCTTTTAGACAAGAAAATGAGCTCTTAAAGATGATCAATGTGCATGAAACAGCATGAATGCAAACTCAAATATAATGACGACTTACCCTCAGTTCTGCCTGTCTAATATCTACTGAGGAGTATTTTCTTGTGGGCTATTCCATTTTCTGATAGTTGGAAAAATGTGCTTTCTTTGGCTGCAGGTTATAGAAGAAAAATTTTTCTTGACTGCCTCTATACCTGTGTGGTTCTTTAGAGAAAAGAACTGTTCACAATTTCAAACTGTACTAAAAAGGAAAACATGAATTTGGTCTGCAGATTATAGAAGCAAAGATTATTCTGATGTCAAAGCAAAGCAAATGTATTTATATAGCACCGTTCATACACAAGGCAATTCAAAGGGCTTTACAAAGGCATAAAATTACATTAAAATCATAGAGAATAAAGCAAAAGGAAAGTGCAGAAAAGAAGAAATTAAAACAGGAATAAGAGATAGCTAAAACAAAAGCTAAAAGCAGTCTTGAATGTAATGTTAAATCAATCAAAACAGTTAAAATTGTGAGTTGCAGTGCAGGTACTTCTAATCAAAGGCAGCTGGAAAGTCTTTAACCTTGATTTAAAAGAACTGAGAGTTTCAGCAAACCTGCAGTTTTCTGGTAGTTTGTTCCAGATGTGTGCAGCATAAAAACTAAAAGCTGCTGATGGCCGAATATTCCTTTTTTTATGCTTTCACGCTGTACTAAAAGCTAAAACAGAGACAATAAGAATGGAGCAAGAGAGGAAAAAAAAACAATAGATCCCAATTAATTTGTATAAAATAGATTTTCAATATATCAAAAGTTTATATAGTAAGATGTTCAAATTGTGATTCTTCCATCCTTTGTACACAGTGGTAGTGGATGATGTAATAGGCCTGGTTAGTTTACTGTAATATAATGACTCATGTTTGAATCATCAAAAACAGACTCTTCCCATAAATTTAAATTAAGAAACATGAAATATTGAAAAAAATATTCATTTTGAATTAAAAATAGATTTTTTTTTTATGCTTAAACGACTCCAAAATTTGTGATGCTGTGTAAAAAGATGCTGTTGGGATGGGGACAACAACAGGCTGGAAAAGTAAGTGACACTAAAAATAAACAGCTGGACGAACATTTGGCAATTAATGAGGTTAATTAGCAACAGGTCAGTAACAGGACTGGGTATAAAAAGAACAATTTACAGAGAGAGTCTCCCAAAAGTAAAGATGGATAGAGGTTCACTAGTCTGTGAGAAACTGCTTCTATGAATTGCGGAACAATCTCTTGCACATCTGGAAAAACATCATTAATGCTGAAAAGTGTGTACAGGATTTAAAGTAACATTTACTCCCCTCTACATGATGTGTTTTTCAGGAAAGACTTTGCATCCAAACTTTTTGGACACACGTTGTTGCCAAGTAATTCAAAATTACCTTTTTTTTTCTTTTCCTTAAAATGGTACATTTTCTCAGTTGATATGTTTTATTGTGTTCTTTTGTGAATAAAATATGGGTTTATGAGACGTCACATTCTGATATTATTCACATTTAGCATAGCATCCTAACTTTTTAAGATTTAATCTTCATGCTGACCTCCAAAGTGTACGAGGTAGTCTTCTGGCATATTCATCTCTGAGCCGCCTCATAAAATGTGTGTGAGGGCAGTGAGGTTGAGGGAGATTGTGTGTGTAATATGTCGGTGTCAGCATGACTTAGCAGTGCAATTTAGCCTCTTCTTATTGTTCACATCAATTGTGCAAATTTGTCTTCTTCGCAGCGTTTTTGTGGCCATCACGTTCATATTCTGCCCCTCACACTACTGTTGCCATTAATGTTTTAGTAATTCGCGCTTCATGGACACCTTTGAAACCCCCCTCATTTGTAATTTATGTCCCCTGTTAACCTCATGTTAGTCATTCTGTGCAGAGTGTACTGTACATTCGCACTCATGTACCTTTGGGAAAAAGTTTGCCATTAAACGGCTTAACATCGAGCGCCCGGCCAGTAAGTAGAGCAGTTTGTACTAGATGTGTTCTGTTTGGAGGTTGTTTGCTGCAGCTAGGGGGAATGAAATTGACCTGAAAGTGGGCAATCTTTTCAGCTGGGTCTCTATAAAAAAAAAGTAAGTAAATTATAACTACACTGAGAGAACGGTTTCATAAAGTAGAGGCAATTTGGCTTTGAGTGTGACCAACAGTAATGTGCTATACATTTATCCCACATACTGTATTGCCAGGTTGGAATCGCTCATAAGCTGCAGTTACTTTCTATCCTCCTCAATCTCACAGCTCATTAAATCTGTGTACTTATTTTGGCTAATTTTCTCTCAACAAATCCAACATCGTTATCAGTGCAATCAAGCCTGGCTAACCGGCCCGTTTCCTCCATGAGCCCCTCTTTCTGGGTCACTAAATATTTATGAAGCCTCCAATCACAGTGTATGTTGTTTATAGTGACAACAACGGGGGGAAAAAGTCTTTTGAGACTCTGATTTCTATCAGCGCTCACTACCCTGCAGCTCAGCTTCCACGTGAATATGTATGAGATTTCTCCTTTGTGACTCTCAGGGAGGTAAATCAACCGAATACGTCAACAGAGACCGTAGAAGTGCTCTGCTGGCAGATCAGCGGCGTCTTGTCGGGGTATCTTCTGTTAGTCCTCTGGGATTGGGGGAATTAGAAAGTCAGAGAAGGCTCGCTTTAGCACGTCAGAGGGGTTGATGGTATAAGGAGGCTTTTGATCGTTGCCGTGGTAGCAGGTGAGATAATGCTCATTGCTGTATCGGGAGACCTACAAGTGGGTCACTGAAGAGCATCTCGACCTCCTCAACACAATCATTCCCTCAGAGAAGATGCACTGAAATGGAGGCGAAGGTGTAGATTAGCAGGACGATAAACCAGAAATGATAACTAATGTATTTTTGTCTTGTACCTTATTTTCAACTTTATTTTGTTTCAACTTTTGTCATTTCTGTCTTTTTTAAGTAGTTTTTTGTCTTGTTTTATCTTTAACATCTCAATATAATTTCCATTTTGTTCTGTCTTCTTTCATCTTTTATATAGGACTTTTACATCACTGTTGTTTCATTTTATTTTGTTTTCCTTTAGTGTTATCTTATTTGAAATATTATTATTATTTCCATCTTTTTGGGTGTTTTTTCTGTTTTGTCTTCTTTTTGTCATTGTTTACGTTGTTTTTATTTTGTCTTGTTTCCAAATTTATTATTGACTTTTTCCATCTTTTGTCATTCTGGTGTTGTTTCATCTTTTGCATTATTTTACTTTTGCTTCCCTGTATTTTATTTCCATCTTATTATTTTTCAAGTCATTTAAAATGGAAATTGCCATCTGGTTAGCCATCATGTTTTGAAATTTCATGAAAAATATCAATATTGACTGTTATTTGAATGTTTATCAGGATAATATTTTGGCTATATCATCCAGTCCTGGTACAAATATCCAGAAAATATTCAATAAAATGAACAAGACTCACTTTAAATCCCTTTGTTGATATTATAAGCTTTTCTTCTGCCAACTGCAGAGGCTGTAAAACTTAATTTAAGAGCAGGTGGATGATGTTGATCAATAAGATGAAGGACAGAAGGTTCAGGGCAGGTACACTCATCAAAGCTGATTTATCTGTTCATGTCACTTCCTCCCAAGGGTCATTTGTGCAAATGGACTACAGGGGACTAGTCTGTCTGCTGCACATATGTAAGACCTGAAAATACTCATTTCTATCTGTCTACCTTAACAAACACTTGTTTGTCAAAGTAAAACCTAAGATTTTGCAGAGTGCAGAGTGTGTCTCCTCCAAGCCCAAGAGCAAACTGAGATGTTAGTGATCCGTCAGAGGTTGTTTGCCCAGTGGCCAATGTAGTATACAGTGTGGTTTGTACACACATACTGGGTTTTTTTTTTATTTGTGCAGTGGCAGTAGTGACAAGATTATCAGTCTCCTTCCTTTTACCACTTTGAAACACTCGTTAGTTCTCAGAAAATAACCTTTGAGGTTCAACAGCACTCTGAAAATGGCTACTTTTCACAAAACCAAGTGCTTTATGAGCCATTTTGTTGTGTAGAAATGTAGTCTTTTTTTAGATAATGAAGCATTCTCTCATGTACACATGTTCCCTCAAAACAACTTCTTTTTTTTTACAAATTAACTGTTGGAGCATCCTGTGCTCACCAACATCCAAAAACAAAGCAAAAAACACAGATGACTTTTACCCCTATTCCAGAGCATGATGTGAAACCTATCTAAAGCAATGGTATTATACTAAAGCAGTGTTGAGATAGGTCTGGCTAAGCAAGGACATGGTTCAACAGCAAATTAAGTCATCAACCAGGTCTCACAATTCAATTCAATGTCTGCCTGTCAACAATTCATAATGTATCTTGAAGTTACATCTTCAGTTTTCTATTGTACACACTATGCAAACAGTGAAGTAAATCACAACTCCCTTTTATTTAGAAATGGTTTTCAAAAATGAGAATATAAGAGCCTGTAATAAAAACACAGCACATCCATTTCCATCCCAAGTACCTGTATGATTCACCTCAATATGTAACTGCGGCAAAAACAAAACAGATATGCATCTGCAGATGGGGCATGAGAAGTAAAGCTGTAACTTACAAAAAATCAGGTTGTTTTCACATAGCAGTTGTAGAAAAAAAATGGCAAGTACTTTCTGAAATAACCATTGCAGATCACATTCCATCATCTGGGTTTTGATGTCATGGTAGATTGCTGGTGTAACGCTAATGGTTTCTCTAAAGTGGTGTCGTGATCAGTACTTTTACAACGGCTCAATAGGTGGTATCACGGGGTTTGTCACCTATGAAGGTTTCCACAGAGTAATTCTCTTAACCCTCTCGGTGTTGACGGTTTTTGCTTAGCTGGGCTCATTATGTTTATGGTCCACAATGGTAGATCACTGTGAAAACAGTTAAGGTGGTTCCTCAAAATCCCATAGGATCTCATTTTTGCAGAGCATATCTAAACATGTGTCTTGTCCAGTTCTTGCTTCTCAGCAAGTTCATAAAATCCATAATATGCCCAGATATCAACTTTCAAAATGCTAGGTGTGCTGTTTATCACCTGTCCTTCTGCCATATTTCAAACCACAATTCACTGCACAAGGTAGTGGCATAAGCTAATTCTTAATTACTGATTAATTGCATCAAAGTCCACATCAGCAAAACCAAAGCCCATATAAGAATCGAGACATTTCCGCAACTCTTAGTATCTTTGGTTGCTATAACAAAGTGTAGGCATCAGCAGTTGATGATGAATGACTCTCCTCGACACAACACCGGGGATAATTGATACCCAAGTTAATTTTGGTGTCTTTGTGCATTCAGCTTCAAGACAGTCTTCCTCTGGCCGCAAAAAGTGCACATCCACTTGGCTTAGCTTCACTCTGCTGTGTGATGAGGCAGATCGGAGTAAAGATCAGAAGAATGTCTCCAAGTTGAAGAGATGGAGAGAGGTGAGGAAAGCAGAGAGGGTTAATCCTCTGGAGGAAAGAGGCCAGCTTCATCAAAAGGGGCTAACGTGAGGTGGAGACATGTAATATTGATGGAGGAAGGAGAGGGAAGTGTGGCGAGTAGATAAGGGGAAGAGACTGGTGAGGCAGGTGTCTGACCACAAACTCACATACTGACGCACAAAACCACACATATCAGAAGTTGGTTCTTTCGTACGCCGGGTAGTTTAAAAAAAAAAAAAAAAAAGGCTAAATTTAGGTTCTACCACTTATGATTTAATTCTTTTTTTTCCAGAATAAAGTCCTGAACATTGATGGAGTCAAGGTCAAGCTGCAGGTAAGAACTTTTATTGGAAAATTAATGCACTAGTATAATGTCGATCACAGCTGTTGACACCAGAAGGATGTTGCTGCCAATCGAATCCTATTTCCAGCACCGTCTGCCTCTTTTGTGCTCTAAGATACGCCTTTGGCCTGCCTCCTACAGTTATTAACATTTAGGCTTTACTTTAAGTTAAAACTCAATCCATCTACTTAATCACATAAAATGATGTTAAGGTCTACTGGTAGCAATACTTTTGTGAGTACAATCGATGATCTTGGCATAAGAAGCCACTAAAAGATAATTAAATTTTATACATCTTCATCAAAGTGCTTCTTTATTATGCATTATTAAGTTTTTCTATTTTTTACCCTCCTCTACACTTCATTTAGTCCTCCTAAACAATTCTTCTTTGTCAAATTTGATATTTGTTTCAAACAGAGCAAGTGATTTTGTGACTCATCCATAATGATCTTAATTAGGGTCTTACGTAGGCGGCTGAGGTGGACCTTTGCTCTGTGACCTATTGATTTGAGGTTAATTGGCTCAAAGCCAGTTTAAAGAGAAGCCAGTAGCCTACGAAGAAGGAGGGAGAGTTCCTTTTCTGCTGGTAATTGCCATTCTTCATTACTGCCAACTCGGATCCTCGGGGGACGGTTGCCCCAGAGGGCGATCATGAAGCGGAGCCAGCATCAAAGCTGATGAGACTTAGAGTGCAAAAGAATGCAAAGGAAATGTTAAAACCACTAAACAAGGAGGTAAGGGTCTAACAAAACAATCTAAGGAGGCCTAAGGCTGTCGGAGGAGCAGTCAACCTGCACAGACCTGCCTAGGGAAATGAGGACGACCATGAGAGACAGAAGAAAAGACTTAATGACAGTTATTTAACAAAAGGGCAAGTGTGCGTCCACAGGTGATTTATATTCACTATCACCATCCAGACCAGGATTAAGATGAAAAGAAAAGTGGGTAAAAGAAGGTCATCAGGACTTAAAAGTATCCTGTATATAGTCTGTACCAAGAGCGTCAGATTAATATTCAGTGTTGAACTCATCAGTGGACTGTTCAATAGTAATGTACTTCTAACTTCTGAACTTTAGAATTAACTGGTGTCACTGAACTAAACTGAATTCAATTGAGAGTCTGACAGTGAGCTCTAACAGACTGACTGTGCAAACAGTAGACTCATTAAAAAGTCTTTCTCTCCTCTGATTGCTTTCCACTCTCATTCTCTACAGATCTGGGACACAGCTGGACAGGAGCGCTTTCGCAGTGTCACTCATGCCTACTACCGTGACGCCCACGGTGAGACACACACCCGTACACACATGCATTTTTGTTTTGTAACATTGTAGCGCTACAGATATTTTATTTATCAGTTTAAAAAAAAATCCCTCGGGTTGCTGTTAACCTTCTGCTACACTTGACCTGCGTTTAGGGCTCTTTTTTAATGCAGATCATGACCTAACTGCAATGTTTTTGTACATCTGAGTTATCCCAGCGGCCAGTGTGGGAGTGCTCTGTATATTAATCATTTACTGTGAGTGTTTTGTAAGAGATGAAGTGCTCTGTGTCTATAAACACTTTAATAGATGGCATCCATTTTCTTAAATGTGTGTAAAATCCTGCTTCAAGCATTTTATGTGTAGATTCACTCACTGCTGTGCCGTAAAAAAAGAAAAAAAAACTGTTCGCAGCAGTTATTTTTCATGGCTATGTTACTGTCATGTTTTAGATGAGGTTGTTTTTCTTCCACTGTGCATCAAGGTTTTATATCTCGACTCTGGAGGTAGACCACAACATGCTCAGGATTCATGGGACCTCTTGATGCTCTGTAAACAGTGGGTACAGTGGGGTTTTGTAATGCATCTCCAAGCAGGAGGAATGTTCTGCATGGACTTGATATTCAGACACAGTTACAGTAGGTGTCCTCTGGGCACTCAGGCGTCCCCATGTGATCAAAGGGTTGTTTAACTACAGCTAAGTATATCTCTGCTTTAGCGGTATAATCCATTTATGTGTAATATGGAACAGTAGCAGAGGTTATCGTGGCAGTGTGCAACAGGCAAATATTTGTGTGCTCAACTACATGAATATATATAGTTTAACCCATAAAGACCCAAAGAGCCACCGGTGACCAAAACCATGTATTGATCTAAACTGTTAAATACCTACTGATCCTATCAATACATGTAAATAATAGACGTAAAATGCAGTCTGTCATCTTTTCATGGTCATCAGATATGACTCATTTAGATGTTCAGAGGCTCCGTAGTGAATTTGGAAACACCAGTAAAACCAATGGAGTTTGATAAATGACAGTGGATGGAGACACTTGATTTATGTTCAGTTAATGATATATTTTACAAAAAAAAAGTTTTTCTTAAGTTTTCTCTGTTTTGATATAATAACCTTTGAGCTCTTATGAACATCTACCGGATCAGTGAATTAAATATAGGAAAATACATGATTTACACTGAAAAAAACTCAAAATAAAGAGGTTAATATTACAATAAATGGTGATAAATCACCTAAGAAAGGTTAAATATAGAGACAAATTCAGTTGGGAACTGCCACAAAAGTACCAGCGGGTCTTTATGAGTTAAATGAGTGGTTCTGATGTGTCCGTATGTTAACTTGTATAATTATAACGGGATATAATTGTCTCTGAGTTCTGAGGAATGGGACTCTGGAGGACTTTTAATAAGCCAGGTTTCAGCCACAAAACTGGGAAAAAAATCTGACAATCTCACATCTTTAGAGGGTAGCCTTAGACATTTTGGTGTCAGGATTTTCAATTACTCTTCTAGTGGTGGCATGAAGCATATCAGAGGGGACGCTTTTGCAGTTGCACTATCTTTTTCACAGACCACAGATACATCATGTTCTCACATTCTAATCACCAGAGATGTGACCTTTTAAATGCTGATCACTTTCTCGGCTGTCGCCTCATATCAAAGCTGTTTTCATGAGTACCAACAGCAAACAGCGATTCCTATCTTCCTATGTAGATGCCAAGCTTACCCATGCTGCTGACGGATTCACCGCTACGCTGCCTAACCTGTACAAAGTCTCGTTTCAGCATCAATCTGTCAGTTGGCTTTTGAAGTGTCTGAAGTGTTGTACAAAAGGGTCTGTTCTCCAGCGTTCGGTGTTTTGTTCAAACAAAAGCACATACAGTTCATTTTGATCTGCCCCTTACCATCATACTGTGTTTACTCTTAACTGTCAGTCACTCTCTGCTCCCCAAAAACCCAAGCTCTATTTCTGTCAAGTGTGTCTCTTGTCCATCTTGTATCCTGACAGTAAAATCAACATATAACTCCAATATAACTTTTTAGGGCATGAAGTGTCAGAAAATACACAAGCAGCCAAAAAACTTGAAAATTGACTCATTACAGACTAACTAAAATTTTGATAATTACAGCCTAGAAATAATATATCTCTTAGTGTTAAAATCTCTCATTTCATGCTTAACCCATAAAGACCCAGTGCTACTTTTGTGGCAGTTCCCAAATTATTTTTTCATCTCTATTTAATCTCTCTTAAGTCATGTTTTATCATTTATTATAATATTATCCTCCGTATTTTGCACTTTTTCAATGAAAATCTGGCATTTTCCTATATTTAATTCACTGATCATGTAGATGTTTATTAAAGCTCAAAGTAAATTCAAAGGTTATTTTATCAAAACAGAGGAAACTGAAGAAAAAAGTGACTTTTTCGTAAAATATATTATTAACTGAACATAAACAAGTGTCATTTATCAAACTCCATAGGTTTTACTGGTGAATCAATGTAGAAGATTGTAGTGTTTCCATGTTCACTACAGCGCCTCTAAACGTCCAAATGGGTCATATCTGATGACCATGAAAAGATGACAAACATTTTACATCAATTATTTACATGTATTGATAGGATTAGTGGATCAACAGGTATTAAACAGTTTAGATCAGTAAATGCTTTTTGTCGATGTTAGATGTTTGGGTCTTTATGGATTAACCAAATTACTATTTACTCAGTATAGATACCATGAATCTCCCAGTCCGGTTCAGTACCCACTACCACAATCATGGGGCAGACTGCTGACCTGATAGCTGTCCTTAAGACACTCCTTGACGTCCTCCACAAGGAAGTTAAGCCACAGAAGGTAACTGCTGAAAGGGCTGGCTGTTCACAGAGTCCTGCATTACAGCACACTCGTGGGAACTTGACTGGAGGGGGAAAGTGTACAAGTAACAGGGATGACCACAGCCTCGAGAGGATTGTCAAAAAGGCCGATTCCAGAACTTCACAAAGAGTGGACTGAAGCTGAGTCAGAACATGAAGAGCCACCAACCACAGACAAGTCCAGGAAATGGGCTACAAGTGTTGGATTCATAGTGTCAAGACTCTCCTGAACCACAGACAATGTCAGAAGAGTCTTACATGGACAAAGGAGAAAAAGAACTGTCCAGTGCCTCAAAGTCCTCTTAACAGGTGAAAGTAAATGTTACATTTTATTTGGAAATCAAGGTTTCAGAGTCTGGAGGTAGAGTTGAGACACGCAGAATAGACTGGATTGGATTAGATTGGATTATTGGATTAGATTGGATTACATTGGATTAGATTAGATCAGTTTAGGTTATATTACATTACATTCAACTTTATTGTCATAACACATGTACACATACAAGGTAACGAAATGCAGTTTGGTATCTAACCAAAAGCACAATCAGAATCCAGGCTGCTTCAAGTCTAATGTAAAGTTTCTACAGTCAGTGATGATTCAAGGTGCCGTACCATCATGGCCTGGCATCTGCACACAGTACTAGTATTACTCTGAACTGGTTTGCAGACCATAGTGTTAGTGTTCTTGACTGGCCTATTCACAATGACCTGAACCCCACTTAGAACACATTTAGTCTCGTCATTGGGAAGATGACAATAGCAATAGAGATGCAACCTGGGCTTCGATAACACCTCCACCCCACAATGCATTTAGACATTTCCCTTTTGTAAACCCTGTAAGCCATAATCATCAAAACTTAAACAAAAATACTTGAAATACTTCATTTTATGTATAATGAATCTGAAAGTTTCACACAACCACTGAGCCATATAAGCACAAAACACCAGTATAACGCACATTTCCAAACCAAATATAGGAGTGATATTATTCAAAACTGTGTAGTAGTGCAGCACATCCATTCTACTGAACATGATTTAGTGATTCAATGATGATGATCATTATGATGATTAGTAACATCGAAAACTTTTTATTTTATCATTCTGACCATACTTGCTCTTGTCAGCATCTAGTACCACTTCAAATGTAGGGTAACAGTCCACAACGCAGCATTTTTTATGGGAAAATATGCGGTGATATGTCAAGCTTTTTCTTATAATCTATGATGGTAATTTGAGGCCAGAAAGCTGCACCTTGTTTTCAGCCACGGTTCATTCTCCGCTTAGAGCCCCAGAAAGAGTCAGGTCACGAATGGAGTAATAACAGTTTTTTTAACCACTGTTTCATAGTTTATTTTTATAGGAGACAAGAGCCATACTTCCAGCTCATGACAGTTACATTGCAGGCAGTGCTTCGTGACCTTAAATTAATGCGCACACACACACACTGTGCTTGACACTGTAACACACACACACACACACACACACACACACAACTCCACACCACCAAAGCAGAGTGTGATGGATGGAGCTAATTGTCCCTGCCATAAC